>LPNX010857459.1:55082-148269 GCA_001517045.1 Pseudotsuga menziesii
CAGTAATGGAAATGGAAGCTGTGTAATTGCTGCCAAGTAACATGTCAGATTCACTTCAGTTACCTATCTCATTGTCTAATAAGGCAAGGCACAAACAATGAAATTGTAATAACCCTGTTGGTTAGTTGAAGTTCGTAAAGCCTATGCTTAATGTTATAACCTCCCTAGAGTGGAGAGTGGTTGTGTATTCCTTTTAGGGATGGGGGTTGGGGCGTGGCATGACCAAGCTCAACAAGTACAAGCATCAATTCTGAACAGGGTAGGAAGGGAAGCTAGCTCTGTATGGGCAGGTAAAGGAGGTGAAGACCTCATCCCATGGCCAACAAAAGAAGGTCATAGTAGGCATGACCCAGGTCTTGGAGGGCCAGCAAAGGGCAGGGCCCAGCACTAAAGGGCAAGCACAGGCACGCGCCAGCCACAAAGAGGATGGGAACGAAGGTTAAAGGAAAAACAAAGTCACGTGCTAGTCACGAAGAGGATGGAAAGAAAGTCTAGAAGGTACATGAAAACAATGTATATGTAGGCTAAAAAAGGAGTCAAAAGCCAAAGGGTATGTTGTTTTTTCCCTGAGATAAAAAGGAGGTGTTTACTTGATTCCTGGAGCAAAGAAAGTGCAAACTAAAGAAGAATACAGAGCTCCCACAGGGTATTGATTGTTCAAGAGTGTAAAGTGAAATCTATGGATCAATCCAAATATAAACACGTGGCTATATTGTGGCCAATATATGGTTGTAAATTTGCAGTTGGTTAAAATTTGATAGGATTTAGTTCTAAAAGAACACATAAAACATGTATTTTTTGGTACATGAATAACCTGCTATTTGGTGGGTGTTTCATACACGAAGACTAAGGAGTTTATTTTTTTACCATTAGGTGAAAACTTATAAAGCTAAAGTTAGTATAAAATAAAAAATATATTGGGAAATTTATAAATGACAAAATAAACAAATATAAAGGAGAAAGTAAGGAAAGTTTGATTATAATAAAACGTATCAAAGCAAATTTGCAATTTGTAATGGATTTTGAACTTGTTTTTTTTGTCCACAATGAAAAAGCTATGATGTGTTATTCAAAAGATTGAATCAAAATTATATAATTAGTTCAAATATATCAAACTACTCTTGATATTCTTGTTGATCTACTACTTGTAATATAAGACAATAATCATAATACTAAATCGGCATAATACTAAATCTGTTCATTGATCTACTACGTGTAAATCACTTTTAAGACTTTAAGTGGATTCTAGACTTAATTCCTTGTCATTGTGGTAGGATGATGAGAATATTACATTCGGTAAAGATACAGAGATTTCTCTCTTCCCAACCCTAAACTAAGATAAAATGAAGAAAAAAGTTAATATCACATTGTCAATGAAAAAGTTGAAGGAAAAAGTTAATATCACATTGTCTTCCTGACATTAGAGTATCTAAAACAGAAGTTAATATTCTTGATCCTAAGTTCACTTGAGGTTTCAAGCTTTTTTTCAGTAAAAAAAAACAGTTCCTTGATATTCTAATGAAACAAAGGTAACCTTGTACATCATCAAACAACTGTCCATACCCCAATGGGTCAAACAGAACAGTAAATATTACATTACAATGCAGTTCAAAATAGAAATATAACTATACCCAAGATGTGAAAAAATACTATCAGCACCTGGGTATCAATACATGAAAAGGTCCTCTCATAAGTGAGCAGTATATACATCAGTCAGAGAAATGTCCATAAAGAACATAACAAGATCCCATACACTTTATCTAAAGCAGGAAAGTGACTCTCAAAATTCATGTAACTGCTGCTCAGCATAACCAGAAATAACTCAAAAAGGCCATGAGATAAATATCTGAAATAGAATGAGCAAATTCTAAAAAAGCTGGATTGAGACTTCGCCAATAAACTCATCGTCATAAGATTCAGTAAGTAAGAGATGACCAGGAGCCATACCCAAACCCTCCATGGATAAGATGTATGCCCTCTTGTTATGTTCCCTATAGACATGACTGAAATCCACCCAGGTGAATGAGGATATGAGTAATCTGGTGTTGTAGCACCAAGCCTCAAAGTTCACCATGTCAAGGGTGGATTTCCCCTTTGCCTAGTTTATAATCACCGAGGAGTTGCCAAATATATGTAGGTAAGGTAGACCAATATCTTTGGTGACCCGTAATGATGCCTAGAGTGCTAAAAGTTCTGCTCTGTTATTAGTACTGCTCCCACATCCAAGCTTAAAAACTTCAAGGTCTCTACATGGTCCTTTAAGTAAGATAACTTTTTACACTTAAACATTTCAGGTCTTCATATATTCATTGCTTCATGGGAGTCTAGAAGGCACATGAAAACAATGTATATGCAGGCTAAAAAAAGGAGTCAAAAGCCAAAGGATATGTTGTTTTTTCCCTGAGATAAAAAGGAGGTGTTTACTTGATTCCTGGAGCAAAGAAAGTGCAAACTAAAGAAGAATACAGAGCTCCCACAGGGTATTGATTGTTCAAGAGTGTAAAGTGAAAGCTATGGATCAATCCAGATATAAACACGTGGGTAGATTGTGGCCAATATTTGGTTCAAAATTTGCAGTTGGTTAAAATTTGATAGGATTTAGTTCTAAAAGAACACATAAAAACATATTTTTTTTGCTACATGAATAACTTGCAGTTTGGTGGGTGTTTCATACACGAAGACTAAGGAGTTTATTTTTTTACCATTAGGTGAAAACTTCTAAAGCTAAAGTTAGTATAAAATTAAAAAAAAATATTGGGAAATTTATAAATGACAAAATAAACAAATTTAAAGGAGAAAGTAAGGAAAGTTTGATTATAATAAAACGTATCAAAGCAAATTTGCAATTTGTAATGGATTTTGAACTTGTTTTTTTTGTCCACAATGAAAAAGCTATGATGTGTTATTCAAAAGATTGAATCAAAATTATATAATTAGTTCAAATATATCAAACTACTCTTGATATCCTTGTCGATCTACTACTTGTAATATAAGACAATAATCACAATACTAAATCGGCATAATACTAAATATGTTCATTGATCTACTACTTGTAAATCACTTTTAAGACTTTAAGTGGATTCTAGACTTATTTCCTTGTCATTGTGGTAGAATGATGAGAATATTACATTCGGTAAAGATATAGAGATTTCTCTCTTCCCAACCCTAAACTAAGATAAAATGAAGGGAAAAGGTAATATCACATCGTCAATGAAAAATTTAAAGGAAAAAGTTAATATCACATTGTCTTCCTGACCTTAGAGTATCTAAAACAGAAGTTAATATTCTTGATCCTAAGTTCACTTGAGGTTTCAAGCTTTTTTTCAGTCGAAAAAAATAGTTCCTTGATATTCTAATGAAACAAAGGTAACCTTGTACATTATCAAACAACTGTCCATACCCCAATGGGTCATATAGAACATTAAATATTACATTACAATGCAGTTCAAAACATAAATATAACTATACCCAAGATGTGAAAAAATATTATCAGCACCTGGGTATCAATACATGAAAAGGTCCTCTCATAAGTGAGCAGTATATACATCAGTCAGAGAAATGTCCATAAAGAACATAACAAGAGCCCATACACCTTATCCAAAGCAGGCAAGTGACTCTCAAAATTCCTGTAACTGCTGCTCAGCATAACCGAAAATAACTCAAAAAAATCCATGAGATAAATCACTGAAATAGAATGAGCAATTTCTAAAAAAATTGGATTGAGACTTCCCCAATAAACTCATCATCATAAGATTCAGTAAGTAGGAGATGACCAGGAGCCATACACAAACCCTCCATGGATAAGATGTCTGCCCTCTTGTTATGTTCCCTATAGACATGACTGAAATCCACCCAGGTGAATGAGGATATGAGTAATCTGGTGTTGTAGCACCAAGCCTCAAGGTTCACCATGTGAAGGGTGGATTCCCCCTTTTCCGAATTTATAATCACCAAGGAGTCGCCAAAGATATGTAGGTAAGGCAGCCCCATATCTTTGGAGACCCGTAATGATGCCCAAAGAGCTAAAAGTTCTGCTCTACTATTAGTACTGCTATCCAAGCTTAAAAACTTCAAGGTCTCTACATGGCCCTTTAATTAAGATAACTTTGTACACTTAAACATTTCAGGTTTTCATATATTCATTGCTTCATGGGAATAATTTTTTAATTCCATGCATAAGCAAAGTTATTTTCTTTGTGAAATGTCCCAAAACAATCCTCAATAACTACTTTAGATTTGCATCATAACTTCATACCAAATCTACCCTTCAACAAACTTTCAAATATGTCGACCGAAGACAAGGCTCTTCTTTGCAAAAAAGTGCCACATTTTTTCCTTACATTCCTCTCTAAGAGCACCTTGAGAATTCACAAGAAAGTGTTTTATGTTAGATATGTAAGTTTTTTGCATAAATTTTGAGCCCTTGTGTGCGAAGAGACTGTTCACCAAATTACTCTTGTCTCATCCTACTTAGACAAGAGCTACCTCCTTCCAAACAGATAACTCAAAATAAAAGGCCATGAAAAAGTGATCTACAATATCTAAATCGTTCTTGCAAAGTGTGCATATCTTAGCATGTCTAGTTTCTTTTATGTCTATTATCCTAGGTTAACAACTTCTTGGCTATTTATAACCATAAAATAATCTTTATTTTTAAAGGAAATGTTGATTTCTAGACTGCTCTCCCCAAATAGACTCTATATGAAAGAAGGCATTCTTCAATGCTTGCAGCATAACCCAACTTGATAGTGTATACCCTTGTTCCACTATTCTTGGACCACTTGAGTTGATCATATTCTTTTAAAAGTTTAATAGCACTATGGTTAACAATATATACAAAATGTATACTAAAACTATATACAAAATGTTTCAATTATTTAGCCAAATGACCTTGTAAGTTTGCATCAAATTCCTATCACAATATATGTACATTATATACAACCTTTATGTGTTGAAAAGAGTGGGAGAGGATAATGGAATTCTTATTCATTGTAGTGGATAGGTAACTAGAGAGAACGATGATGCAATGGATGAAGAATAAATAAGAGTTGATAGCAATGGGATAAGGTTAGGAATATAGAATAGAGGTTAAGAGGAGTTGGTAGGGTCACTTAGTAATGTTTACTATGTATGTAGGAATAACCAAAACCAACTATAAATAAAAGGATACAACATACTAGGTAACAAAAATTAAATGAAAGGTTCAACATATTCCATTTACCACCGTCCATAGAAGTCAAAGGATCCAATATTGTTAAAAAGAAACTTTGAATATTTTATATTTTAAGAATAATAACAGACATAGCAGTTTTCCATGAAAACCAACATTATTAATTGTTACATAAAGCTCCAAGCTCCAAATAGTTTACATGAAAGTAGTGCCAACAAGAAGTGGTAGCGGTCAAAATGTCAGAACAAGTTATGCATGCATTCATTTTAAGTAAATGCTTCCTTTTGTAAAAAATTGTTAGAGAAAACTGTGCCTTTAATTCCCAGCCTCTACTACTTCAAAAGCTAGAATAAATTGAAATCTACAGCAACACCATAATAAATAGGAAAGCCTTGACAATATTATCACAAACGAGGAAATGGGTACACGTTGCAAAAATGAATATCATTCCTAAGTTGAACTATGGAAAAGTGAATAAATTTGAACGCTTTCAATAAAGAATAAAGTAGTAATAGTAAAAAACTCACAAACTGATACAAATTTATTAACAAGAGTCTTAGTTCAAGTTAAGCAACGACTAATAACACGATATAATATCCACCGGAAAAACTTATCCAAGAGACATGGGAGATGCATCATTATTAAAGAACTTAGTAAAAAAATAAAAATTGAAAATACAGACATGGCAGCAAACAGAGGTGTTGACGCATATGGACAACTGAGTGGTGTTACTAAAGAAGGGAAACCCAAATCTGTCAAAGATTGCCCTTTTAAAGCCATGCCAATAGATGTTTATGTGTAGAAGGCAAATGCGAAATTCCGCAATGTTCAACAACAAAAATATTTTTCGGTACTCAAGCCCATGTAGCATAATCATGAATGACAAGAACCTGTCAATGCCTTTTAATGAGAACTCCCTTTAGATGGTCATAAACATTGACGTGATCAGGACTGTCCAACTTGCACCATTTTTTACCTAAGCTTAAAATTAGAACGATGTAATTATTCATTGAACAAAGCTACCAACTTTTCAGATTGCACTCAAAGGTATGCTACTACCCTTGATGCATCTGGACCTAATGTAAGATTGTCAACACAAGGCAGAAATTCTATAAAGAAAAAGAAAAGTCAGGAGTGTCGATAACTTAAATGCCTTTCATTGAGAACACTCTTTAGATGCCATCAACATTGGCCTGCTCAACACTATCCAGCTTGGGATGTTATTTTCACTAAAGGCTGAAAGTCAGAACAATATAATTATTCAATGAACAGAGTCATCAAATTTATGGATTGCACTTTGAGGTCTGTTGGTGCAACTAATGCAGCTGGCCCTAATGTGAATCTACTGTGAGTTTGTCACCGCAAGGCAAGAATTATATGGAGAAAGAGCAAAGTCAGGAAGCTTCATAAAGAAAACAAAGGTTGAGGATATCTCTCCACATAATATATGGAAGACAGATGAAACCAACAGAAATCTGCCAGTTTCTAATACCAAGCAAGTGGCATCCTAGATCCAACATCAACCTATAAAAGAAAATGAGTGAAGCAATAGTTTGATGAAGCATGAGACAACTCCAATTTGTTACGATCAAAATTGGATGGTGCTATCCTTTTCAGAGTATAATTTACCTTATCTTTATTTTGTTTACATTAATTTCCATTTCACAATGACTGCAAATTTCGTTGGACTGGTACACGTATTACATAGTTTCACCCAACAAACTTTAAAATTATCATAAATTTTTTTGGTAAGAATTCTCTTTTCATGGACGTCTGAACTCCATATTTTTTTATATAACTGTAAGTTTGTGCCATACTTCAATCTCATAATTTATACACAAGGCAATGATATAAACTTTAACACTTCCTATTTTTTTTTTCCATTAATGGTACCAAACTTTTGGTACATGATTGTGTCAAGGCATAGTGTCCATTTGAACAAAATTAACTTGTAAACTACTTCTATTCAAAGGGCCATTGTTACCCTACTTTGAGTCTCGCTTGATCTTTCGTATTCTTATCTTAGAAGCCCATTTTCTCACAAAAGCAAGCCACCCCTCTTGTTTGCTTATTAATGATTTTAAAAGCCAACTTTAACTTCAACGTAAAAGTCTAGTTTTTCGGCATCTCTTATACCTTAAGCTCACCAAGCAACTATAGCAGCCCAGAACATAGGAGGGACCTTCACAAGAACCAAAGCAAGTTGCTCTTATGTAAAGTACTTTTTAGTTCATTCTGGTCTTATGTAAAGTACTTTCTAGTTCATACTGGTATTTGGATTGGAAATGTTGAAAAACACTTTTTATTCATGACTTGAAGTGAACTATAGAGTGCATATTGTATCTGACCAACCCTAGAGTCACTTCACGTTTCCTTAAAGCTCAATGAGGATTGTAAACTGAAGGGGAAAATGAATACTATAAGCAGAAACCGTTATGAGTGAGAAACCCTAAATGTCTTCATAATGTGGTTTGTTCTCCGGTATTAATGTGATGTAACACATGACTAAGCTATTCAGAACCCTAAATAAGTTAGGGTTACCTTCTGAGTTTAGTTATCTCTCAACATCAACCATTAAACCAGAACCAAGGCTCTTTCTACAGTTGTTGCGTTGACCTCTCCATAAATCGTCGGGAAGGCTCTTTCTATAGGACGGGCTCTCCAGAAATTGCCTCATGGCACTCCAAAATCGTCGGACAACTGCGGTTCTGACCAACTCAAGAGTCACGACTCTCCAAAAATCATCGGACTATAGAAGAAAGAAAAACGTGAAGCTGCATAAACCATTGGACAATACAGAAAACTTATGAACAATGCGCAACCCAGGAGAAGACACGCTTAAAAACCTATGAACAATGCTCAGCCCAAGAGAAGACACGCGTAAAAGTACCACTGGCAAGAGGGACGATGACATCTACAGTGGTTTAGAACAAAACTTCAGAGAAAAACGCCTAACGGCGTTCCATTGAAATCTGTGATTTGATTTGATTGAAGATGCAAGTGCAAATTCTAAAATATGTTCAATTCTAAGTTTTAGTGCAGTTGTCTATATTTCAGCTTATTCTTTACTTTGCATGTGGAATCATCCATCTCTCCTGTTACATTTCATTACTTATGACTTAATGCTTTATCCAAAACAGTTTAGAAAATTTCATTTTTACTGGAGTTTGGTGAAGTGAAAAATCCAAAGGGGACACAGTTTTAGTTTTTCTTTTAGATTGTTTTAGAATTTTTGAAAGTTTTAGAGACCCTCAAAACCTCTAGGACATGAAAAACTATCTTTGAAACTTTAACTTATAAAACTATGCCAAACATCAAATTTTTGCA
Source organism: Pseudotsuga menziesii (assembly GCA_001517045.1). Taxonomy (NCBI): domain Eukaryota; kingdom Viridiplantae; phylum Streptophyta; class Pinopsida; order Pinales; family Pinaceae; genus Pseudotsuga; species Pseudotsuga menziesii. The sequence continues at coordinate 63,580 of LPNX010857459.1, forward strand.
GAATTTCTACTTAAAACTTATTTTTGCACCCTCTTGGATAAGCAACCTGCCTTACTCATTTATCATTTATCCTCAACATGCCAGAATTCTATGGACATTGATTTGATTCATATGAAAGTGATAACATAACTTTAAGGTCTCTGGACTGCAATGACTTTAGAATCCATTAATTAAAAAGGGAAAATGACTTGCAGAGTGCACTCTGCACTCAATGGATTCTAAAGTCCCCAAATAAAAAAAGGCTTCCTCCTCCTGCGTAAAATTTCGGTTCCCTCAAGCAATCTATAAATACTTATCACAACTTGTGTTACAAGCATTTCCAGATAAAAAGTTTTCATCGTGTGTCAAAATGCTGGTTGACTTAAGGAATCTACAAAAACTCCATGAAATACTTTCACCTTTTCATTTTTATTCCGTAGCTTATTATTTTATTTTATTCCTATTAAGAAAATATTCAAAAGCTTATTACATATGCAATTTCCCTTACACCTTTAAATAACTATGCACCCAAAGAATACAGGGGCACTCCATTGGTCTGGTGTCTACGTGCATATATTTATATGCATTATAGATGGTTCACTAAATCTAAAAGATGTATTCCATGCATTGAACATAGACATTCATCTACTTATAGATTTGATGGGCAGGGCAATTTCTTTAACAAGGATTGGGATATGAGCAAAGGGGAGGGCAGGGAATTCTGTTGGTACCATGTTGAGCTGCCAAGATCTAGTCAGAGACTAGCAATGGCTGCACAATACTTGATTGATGTTCTTTGCCCACCTCTAAAGCTTCAAGATATCCTGTATCTCGTGAGCAGTGGGCCCTTTTGTGCGAATGTAGATGGTGCTCTTGTGTTTAGGGTAAATTCCTCAGGCCCCACTGTCAGCAAATTCACCCAAAGGCTTGCTGCTAGGATCAACGAGAATATTGTTATTACAGTGTGTATGGGTAAGGTGCCAAGGCTAGGATTTTCTCCGACGGGCCAGTCTCTGCTTTCTGAGATCCCTAGTGTGGAGAGTCCATCATCCCAGGCCCACTATGGGGGAAAGGAGGAGAACAACTCAAAACATACCACAGAGCCCAATGGAATTGTCATCAGAGAGCATGTGCTGGAGTTTCTGTTGACTATGAACCATTCCAAGGAAGCTGATAACCCTGTGCCCACTAGGGTCTCCAATCTCCTTGTGCACATTGTGGACACCCATGTTGATCATCTGCAGGATATAGTAACCAGGCTTGAGATGGAGTTGGATACAATAGAGCTTGAATTGGATAAAGGTAAGGAACTCTAACATCTTTGCTCTCTTTGTTCTACTTTTTATACCACCAGTGATTTTTAAGTTTAGTTTTTCATAATGAACAATTCTCAATTTTAATGCTTGGTAACCAAAGTGACATTGATACCGTTTCTTCTCGTAGCAAAAGTCGGGGTTCATTTCAGAAAATTGCTTCTCACCCCTTTCTTTCAAACAATTTTTAATCCTTTATCCATTTTGGTTTCCTTAAATACAATTGTTTCTTGATTGCAGAATGCTATATTTTCCATTTCTTAGCTGCCTATAATCTCTAGAATATTCTGGATTTTTACTGTTAAATTGTAAATTCCACCTTAAGAACCAAGTATATTCTGGATTTTAATTCTTGCTTTTATCAAGCCCTTCTAGCTATAAGGGATTGGGTAAACAACTGAGGTAATTGTTGCAAAAGTTGTTTTATGAGAAACTTGACTACATTGAGAATTTTGAAAGAGTGGTTCTATGTAAAAGCCTCCCTTGGGTAAATAGCTGGGGGTAATTGTTGCAAAAGCTGTTTTCTGAGAATCAACAATATTGGGAATTATGAAAGCGGTTCCATGTAAAAACAAACCCATCTTGTAGTTTTGAGACACTGCCTTATTATTTGATTTGTAAGAGATACCAGTACTTGTAGATTAGAATTTAGCTGAAGTCATCTAACAGTTGTCTTGGTATCAGCTAATTTTGACAGAAATTCTGGAAAACAAACAATTTAAAAAAAATGAAATTGATTATGTCAGGTTCATTTATCACATACTCCAATTGTATTACGATTTTGAAGATATTATAACTCGATACAGTTGAATATTTGAGTATAATTCTTAGTGTTGTTCAACAATAAGTAGAAGAAATCTAAACAAATGATAAAAATAAAATCCTGAACAGTATTCAGCATTCAAAATCAGCACAACTAATAAATTACCATGCAAGCATCATTGGGAATTCAAAATCATAACAGCATATATAATTTACCAAACCACTAAACACTGCAAGAGAATGGAAAAATGAAATTGCACAACAAATTTGCAATAGAAATGAAATTGCACAGAATGAAATCCAAGAGGAGTGGAAAAACAAAGTACCTGTGCTTTTTTCCTCTTCTTTGGCTCTTTGAATAAGAATTCTTGCAAAGGTATTCCTAGAAACAATGCAACTTATCTGTGCAAACCCAAATAGTGCAAATCATTTAAAACCACAAACTAAATGTGACCAGTAAACACCATTTATGCATGAGAGAGGGGAGGTCGCCATGACAAGATGTTCAACCACCTCCTCCATAAACAACAAGCTGTCTATGGGGTTTAATAAATTCAGAATAAATGCCAAATTGAGAAAACTAAGAAAAAAACAGACGCCATCCTCTGATCATCTGACCAACCCTAGAGTCACTTCACGTTTCGGACGGGCTCTTTCATAGGACGGGCTCTCCAGAAATCGCCCCACGGCACTCCAGAATCGCCGGACAACTATGGTTTTGACCAACTCAAGAGTCACGGCTCTCCAAAAATCGCCAAACTGTACAAGAAAGAAAAACGTGAAGCTGCATAAACCGGTGGACAATACATAAAACCTATGAATAATGTGCAGCCCAGGAGAAGACATGCGTAAAAACCTATGAACAATGCTCAGCCCAGGAGAAGACACCACACAAAGAGGTGGAAAACACACAAAAAGGAACACTAGAAACCAATGGATATCTGAGCGACACCAGCAAAACCAGCGGATCACGAAGAAGACACGCGGAGAACCAGCAAAACTAGCGAATCACGAAGAAGACACGCAGAGAAATATGGTTTGCTGAATAGACGATGATATGAACAGTGGTTTCAAAAAGAACTTCAGAGAAAAATGCCTTATGGCATAAACATTAAATAGTACTCTATAACTAAGATATACACATTAATTTTCATATCAACCATATTCTATGCATATTGTTTGCCACGCGGGCAGTTGTTTGTTTTAGTGTGGGCCCCTCGGTGTGGACAAGTGAGTGAACGAGGAGGTACAACCAGTGCTTCCTCAAGGTGCGTGCTCTTCCTTGACACTCGTGACTCGACCAGCGAATCGCATTGGATGGTTGAGAGCATTATGCCCGTCAAATCAATACGCTTCCCAAAGAAAAACACTTGCCTTTACTCGTTAGCAGGGATAAAGAAAAACGATGAACAATATTCAACATGCAGCATAGTAATAAATGTTGTGGCGGCTGCAGTGTGAGCTGTTGGATCTCAAACAGATTGAGATCCAACGGTCCAAGGTGTAGCTGCCACAACAATTATTACTCTGCTGCATGTAAAATATTTTTTGCTAAGAAAAACACTTTCCTTTACTCGTGAGTCATTAGTCATGATTCAAAGAGAAAGTAGAGGGCAAAATTTACATGGAGTTGGCTAATCTCTAGACCATTTGCATTTTTTCAAGTAAGTTTAGCCAGAATTCGATAACATGATTTGTTATTGAAAATGAGATTTTCAGTGTTAAAATTGTGATTTTTATTGTAGAAATGGATTCAGGATCCTCGATTATCCTTGGAGCACCTAGATTATGCAATTCCAATCACTGAAAACTACTTTTGAACAATTTCCACTAGATTTTGACCATAAAACTTACCCGATTTTAGGTGTAAATAGTATAGAGTTTAACTTAAAAGCGGTAATGACTTAGATTCTAGGCCAGTAATGCCAGTTACAATATTAAAATCCATCCATCCGTTGGCGAGTGAGAGTGAAGGAAGTACTGGTTGCAGAGAGTCGGCAATGGTACGAAGGATGGTCGTCCTATTAAATGCCGTATAGCATGTAAAATATTTTTTGCTCAAAGGATGCCACTGCTGCTAGTGGCAAACAAAATGTATACTTCACATCAATTGATGTGTATATTTGATTTCATATTGAACTCTATATATGCATACTTGACATGATAATTAATGTGTATATCTCAGTTATACAGTTTTTAATGATTTCATATTGATATTGGTATATTCTAATTTATACAGTATTTATATTGTTATAAAATATATATTATATTGTTTGATTTGTTATAAAATATATATTGTGTTGTTTGTAGTATTTATTTTGTTATAAGATGTATATTGGATTGTTTTTCCATGATCATGTAACTAGCTTGCCTTAAGACATGATAGTAAAAATAAGTTGGAACATTCATCATTAAGGTTTTCTAACTCGCAACAACTATAAATTTGACATATTGATAATGTTTTTTTTCACTAAAGAATATGTCAATTACTTGTATCTAATAGTTAAGCTAATATAACAACCACTTAATTTATGGTTGTTGATCTCATAGTTGAAGTTAGGCTCATAGTTGCATCATCATTGGAGTTAAGGAAATAGTTGTACCTAATAGTTAATTTAAAAGTTAATGTAAAGCTTTGCACATTAACTCAACTCCCAAATGGGAGATGGAGTTGAAATGTCACATAAGTTGCACATAAGTTAAGTGATTGTTCTTGGTGCATGGTTTCAATGCAATCAAGGTCAACTTCTCATGCTAAGAGATGGAGTTCATTTAAATTTAATTTAATAGTGTCACTATTGGAATAATATAATAGTTATTCAATATAACAGGGATTAGAGTTAAAGTTAAGCTAATATTTGTAGAATCATTGGAGTTAAGCTAAGGCAATTGCAATTCAAGTAAAAGTCATTATTGGAGTTGAAGTTAAGCTAATAATTGTATCATTAGATGTTAACTAAGCTATTTTTTATTTTTTTGAAATTGTTAATTATGAGTTAGACTAACCTCTTTTAAAAAGAATAGAAAACCTAATTATCTCTATATGGAAACCTATAGGAATTGTATATTAGCTACATGCCCAACTAATATAGTTAAGCTAATAGTTATAAAATCATTAGAGTTAACCTAATAGTTGTATCTAATAGTCAAGCTAATAGTTATCCAATATAACTCTCATTAGAGTTGAAGTTAAGCTAATAGTTCTACAATCGTTTGATTTAAACTAATAGGTGTATCCAATAATCCATGGAGTTAAGCGCGCTAATTTTAATTTGTACAAGTATCACTAACTGTGCTTATCACATGTTGATTAATGTATTTTTTATTTTTTTGAAATTATTAATTATTAATTTTGAATGACCCCAAAGAATCAATTTGGATAGTACACTTGTCTTGTTTTCTTTTAATCTTGGACGATGCCCATAAAATCAATCTCCACAATACATTTGTCTCTTTCTCGGTCCTAGATAAAAAAACATAAATAGTAATCCACCCAAAATTCTAAGATATATAGACATATAAACATAACTATGAGCCTAACAAACCACCATTTAACACCCCGCTGTTAACAACTCTCCAATGTATCAAAAACCATTCTTAAGCAATTAGAATGGCAATTCCTATATACACATTGGTGTTAACAACTTTCCGATTTATCAAAAACCATTCTTAAACAATTAGAATGGCAATTCCTGTATACACATTATATCAAAAACCATTATTAAACCATTAGAATGCCAATTCTTGTACACACATTTTAAATTGCTGGATATGGCTATGGGTATGTGAAGTGTATAGTATGCCAATTCTTGTATACACATTTTTAAATTGCTGGATATGGCATGGGTATGTGACGTGTATAGTTTTTAGTGTTTAAAATAAACACTGCACATTGTGTTAAAGAAAAAGAGTATATATATGTTTTGTTAGGAAAATAATATGTATGTTTAGGATTTATTTAAGTTTTTTTTAATATTTTTATAAAAATTAAAATTTATAATTTATAAAAATGTCAAAATTAAATTGGAATTACATTTTTTTAACTTGTTAAAGAATTTTTTATAAGCATTTAAACTACTAAAATAGTTTTTAACTATTTTAAATAGGTTAAAAACAAATCTTAAATACAAAATACAAAAGAGACTTCCTGTAAATAATTAAAACATTTATGTATACATATTGAATTGTAATTAAATTAAAACATTTATGTATACATATTGAATTGAATTAAAGAAATAAAAGGCTAAGTATTTTAAGTAAGTAATAACAAACCTTAAAACCAAAAACAACTTGATATAAATAATTGAATTAACACATTTATACATATTAGTTGAGAGAACTTTGCAAAATATCAAAGTTTCACCTAGTGCTTAAAATTTGAATTAAAACATTTAAACATATTTGTTGAGAAAACTTTGCAAAATATCAATGTTTTACTTATATATATATATATATATATATATATAATACTTAAAATTTCACAGAAGTAAGGTTATGGCTATATACACTTTTTTGCAAAGAAGGTTTTTTTCAAATCTGTTGGACTTGAATCACCACAACCCCATTTTGGTTATGCATCACTTCCAATAGTCTAAAGCCAAGAATTTGATGATTTTTGCATTCTATTCTATTTTATATTTGATTATAACAAAATAACTTACTCCACACAAACTCATAATATTGGTCCTTAATGAATCCACTAATCTATTCAAAGTATCCTAGGATAATCTTTATGCTTTCAGGCTATCTACATTACATTTACTTTAGTCCAAATAAGTACAGCTTACTGTATAAGAATATTTGATACCAGCAAGCTTGCATGGGTTTAGATATGGATAATCCAGGGGTATAATGAGAAAGGTAATACAAATATATAAGCAATAGATGTTTATTGAGGTCTATGTTTTTCTATATTACTGATTATTAGATTTCTTATATTATTGATTATGTTTTTTTATACTGGTTATTAGATTCTTTATATTATTGATTATGTTTTTCTATACTATTGATTATTAGACTCTTTATATTGCTGATTATTAGATGTAGAGATGTAAATTTAAAACCTTTTTTAAGGAAATATAAGTATGGGAATGCATCACTGCCTAGACCCGTCCCTCTAAATTTTTGCTTTCTATTTGATATTTGATCTAAGAGTAAGAGAAACTATTAATGTAGAAATATAAATTTAAACTCTTTAAGAAAATATTAATGTAGAAATTAAAATTAAAAACCTTTAAAAAAAAGGTATTAATGTAGAAATCTGAATTTTATTAACATGGAGATCCAAAATAAATAGAAACATAAATTTAAAACCCAAGTATTAAAGTAGAAATCCAAATTTTATTAACACAAAGATCCAAAATAAATAGAAACATAAATTTAAAACCCTTTCTAGAAATATAAATTTAAAACCCTTAAAAAAAAGTATTTCAAAAGTATTTCAAAGAAGTATTAATGTAGAAATCCAAATTTTATTAATATAAAGATAGAAAATAAAAACCTGGATGGAAGCAGCAAATATTAGTGTAGAAATCCAAATTTAAAAGCCTTTTAGTGATAACTTTGACAACATAACACTGCGTTTTATTTTGAATGAAAGAAAAACTACTGGTAACTTAACTCTTCTTCTCAATAAGAATCGTAAAAATGTTGGTGGATCCATGTCATCCATCCTGAACCTTCATATCAAACAAAAGTGACAAAGACCATGAGGATCCATATCCCTCCACCCTGCAGCGTTCCTGTTGTATATAACGACCAATTGATAACTTTACATGGTATTGTAAAAAACACTCACACAAATATGTAATGAATCCCAGGAAAGGACACATAAAAGTCCTTAAAAAAATACCCAAATATATATCAATTCAACTGGATGCTTTTAATCCATTGCATTTTGATCTCCAATAAGAGGAGATTATTTGAAAACAATTTGATCTCCAATAAGAGGAGATTATGTTTTCTGTTAATGTCGTTTCAACCTATCAGCATAGATTATTTGAACATAATTTGATCTCCAATAAGGGGAGATTATGTTTTCTGTTAATGTCGTTTCAACCTATCAGCATAGATTATTTGAAAACAATGATCATGAAAGAAGACAGACGACCTGTTAAGCTATACCATCAAGTTATGATCAAAGATTGAGACTTCACCATCATTCATATTTCAGATTCCCAGAAGTAACATCGTTATGAAGAGAGCTGCATTTGGATTAATTTCTTTCACCCCATAGAAGCTTTAGACAAGAAGAAAAAAAATACATGAAGTAAGATACATGTTTTTCCAGCTGGGAAATCGATGATGGCATCTATCATATCAAATATTTATTGAGCGTGAAGGCTATGTCAATCTGGCGTTTTGGCAAAAACATGAGCAAGGATGACACCAGCTTTGTGCAGTTTTCATAGAGAGTATGCTGTTGATTTTTTTTATAGATTATCCCTGCAGTCATATGTAATCATAAAAACCTTCTTGAGAATAAGAAAGTGTTCATGAAATATAGAATGTATGTTGTGTAGTTTGTAAAATGGTTAGTTGCCCTGTGATAAATCAACAAAATATTTTATATCTTGATATGCTATACAAAAAAAACATTTTTTATCTTAAATCTCAATATCAGATGCAAATATTTGCAGGTTTGTCAATCTTTTATATATATATTATATATATATATATATAAGTGTCTCACGCTAACAGCAGTGCCTCACACTAACAGCAGTAGTATGCATGCAGTATGTTATCCACATTACAGTGAGTTTTCCGGGAAGTGTTCGAATGATGGAAAATCCCTTGGAGTATATTGTAATTGTGTGAAGATATGAAAAGCAGATATGTATATCAATGTGATTCGTAGTTGGATCTTTGCAGTCAAGATGGACTCAGGAATGAGTAATTGGTCACTGATGTGGTGCAGAGGGTAGACAGAGAGTATCTGCAGACGCTATACGTGGAAGAGGAGGGAACTCCTCTATCAATCAGGGCCGGCGAATTCCCAATTCCCAACCGACCGCCCATACCAGCAGTTTTGTAACTCTATATGATTTTACTCCCTTGATAGAATACTTTTATTGGTAAAACAAAAATAATGTTACATTTCTTTATTATAATAATAAAGATGTGACTATATTTGTAACTATATTTACACTATTGATCATGCCAGGTTTTTGTCTTGCTAGGGACTTCTCCGAGCTACACAAGCCAGCAAGCTATATACTATGTATACTGCCGGGTACATTCGAATGTAACCACGCACTACGATTCTTGGCACTTTAAATGTAGCCACTGCACGTTCGTCGGTTCAATGGGTTAAACTAGGTAAACTGGGTCTGGTTCGAACAACCTATTTCATTAATACTTCGATTATTCATTAGTGAGCGAAAAGCGTGCCAGGGAGCTACGGCACAAAGATCGACTCCCGAAGAATCTATGGCATTATCTGAAAAAACAGATATATTCTCTCTTTTATATATATATATATATATATATATATATATATATATATATATACCCTTTACTTATCTCCCTATCTCCCTGATAAGTTGCAATCATTTAACCTTGGTCATAAAGCCATTTGCATAAATTTGCAACAACAAAAACAACTGAGAAAGTATATGACATTTCAGCTTTAAAATACAGAGCATAGAGAATAATAGTATTACTGCGAACGAACTTCTCCTCATCCAGGAGGCACTGATAATGCAGTGAAGGCAACTAACTAAGAAAGTAGATTGCATTTCCCCTGAAAGCAAAGTATAAGCATAAAGTAGATTACATTTCCGCTGAAAGCAAAGTATAAGCATAGACTCGAAACAGAGCATGTTCGCCTATGATGAATTTCTGCAAAATAAGCACAGCACTGAAACTGTGACTTGCTACAATGGATGATGAGGAATACTCCCAAGTCTACATAAAAATGCAGACATATATGCTGTGCTTGCTACTTGAAAATGAAAACAAGGCATCCACACACCAAAGTGAGCCACGGTCGCAGAGGAGATCTTTCCAGAGAGATTGCAGAGAAAACAACTTTTACAAAACCCTTACTGTGACAATACATAACTTCATACCCTAACTAAGTCTAATAACTCCATTTGCCCTTTTGCAAAAGAGGAAATAGAGGCTAATATTACATGCGAGTAATGATGATTTAGCTTTGCCCGGAGTCGCTTGAACTCCCTGTGATATCCTTAAGAAGAATAGGTATGGACATGGACTCAAATATCCGTTGTTTTATAAGCCCCCGTTTCCGCGGTTGGTTCGCCAAAGGAACATTTGCCTTCGGTTTCCCACCTTCGCTTGCAATACTACCAGTAGCTTCTTCCTGGTTCTTCATGTCGGCCGCTGCTGCAGAAATTTTAGGTAAAGAAACGGTAGAGAGTCGTATATGTAGAGTAGAGCGGAGGGTAGTATGTATCGAACGATTATTAATTAAATATGATTAATTATCGAAATAAAATCGATTAATTAATAATGGAACGATTATTATGTTGGTGTAATGTTTCTTATATTTTTTATTACTAGTTATTACTTCAAAGGTGTAAAAGAATGGGAAAGGTGAAAAGGAATGTTCAATTTATTACTATTTATTGCTTCAAAGGTGTAAAAGAATGTTGAAGAAAAGAATAGAAGTAGAGTAGATTTTATTTAAAATTTAAAATGATAAATTTTTTTAAAATATTGATGGATAATTAATTGTTTCAAAAGGTACAAAAGAATTGATTTTGATTTAAAAAAAATAAAATAAAAAATTAATGTATTAATATAGATGTTTAACAAAATACATGTATCATTTTTTAATTTTTTTATTTTCATGAAATTTTCCTTAATTCCTCTTATCATAAAAAAGCTCATTTTTATTTGATACATCACACATTGGTAGAAATAGTTAAGAACCAATTAATTTAAAAGACCCCTCATTATAAAGTTGGTTATGCTTGTTTACTTGTATACCCTAATAGGTTGATCCAGATAGTGGTTCTTCAACCCTTATTCCACTTCATCAACAACTTATTTAGGAACAGAACAACTTCACCCCATCTAATAGGATATGTATGTATTCAATGTTGACATATTAAAAACCAAATTTGAATCCAAAAAGTATTTGTATTTCTTACTTGTTTGAAATTATATATATATATGACTTTATTAGAGTACAAATGCTATAGGCACAAATGGAGGAGACTCTCAATAGGCATTGGCTAGTAAAATAATATAACATTTAAGTTGAAATAAAGTTGGAGGATAAGTGAAGAATGAAAACATTATTTACAATAAAGTTTATGTACAAAATTTGAAATATTAAAAATATAAAATATAGCTTATGTGTATATTCATCTTATCTTGGAAAAGACTAAACTACATGCATGATTTCTTAATCTATAATAATGCACACAACCATTTGTACTATTTGAATCTTAAAATACATGTATAATTTGTTAATATTTTATTTTCACTTCATGAAATCTGCGTTACTTCCTCCTCATCATAAAAATGCTCATTTTCATTTGGTACATCACACTTTAGATTGATGGAAATAATTAGGAACGAAATAATTTAAAAGAATGGAGGAGACTGATCCGGAGGATTATTCATCTTTAATTTACACTGATCCAATATGGTACAATAGTTATTAATCTATGGTTCAAAGAACATAACACATGTATGTTCCACACATATGCTAAACATAGTGGTGACATATCGCACCTGCTGCGACAGACATATCACACTGCTGTGACAGACTTAGCTATGACAGACTTATCACTTGCTGTGACAGACTTAGCTGCGACAGACTTATCACTTGCTGTGACAGACTTATCACTTGCTGTGACAGACTTAGCTGTGATAGACTTATCACTTGCTGTGACAGACTTAGCTGCGACATACTTATCGCACTTGCAGCGACATCGCGAAGTTAGTGGTGACATCAAACGGTTACGTTACGTGTGACGCTATGGTATGGTGCAACATCTGTGTGTAACGGTCATTGCAACGTGTTGTGAGTCAACATGTGCGTGGAGTTAGTTGCAACGTTTCGGGGATATGGAACGTCGTGGTAACATAATGCTTGTGCAATGACTTGGCCGAAGTGCATGGTTCAAATTAGCGTATGGTTGTAACAATAATAAAAAAGATAACAGCTAAGATGATGGAATCGAATCGGTTACTTATCCCTCCCACTAAATGCTTAAATAGGGGATTCTGGCCGCAGTGAAGGGGAGAGGGGACTCAGTTCGTTCAGAGCGCAGCGCATCGTTTCTCTGTTATGAGAAGCTTGGAGAATTTGCCGTAAAGTGTTGAAATGCTGTGGAAGTCGACTTTCTCTGTTATATTTTAGCTTTCTTTGCCTTTCGAAGGCTAAATGTAATTTCTAGAAGAGAGGTCTTAAAGATTTTGTACAGCATTCTGTTTACAGTTGCTGAAGTTGTTTCCAGAACCATTTTGTACCATTTAAAAAAAATATTAATTGGATCGGTACCCATTGGAGAGGGACCCGGAGACGTAGCCCAGTGGAGGGGGTGAACTCCGTTATCAACTTCTGTTTGTGACGCTCTGATTCTATGCTTCTTTATATCTGTTTATCAGTTTGTTTTCCATCTGTTTTCAGTATTTAATTTCTGTTAATGTTGTTCCATTAATTAACCTGCTGAACGCATTCTTTTAACACAAACTTTTAATCCACACAAGTTGAGGTCCGACGGATCATGTTATGGTATCAGAGCTGGTTGACTGCTTGTGCAAGTTTGTGAATGCTTACCAGATCCAAGTTAAAGAGTGGTGAAGGAGAATTAGTTGAAGAAGATCCTGAGATTGGCTCAAGGAGAACATTCTCAAGAACCATGTCTTCTCCACGAGGGGAAGAAGAAGGACATACAGAACGGGAAAAACCTGTTGTTTCTGAATCTGAGTTTTTAGAGGCTTTTATGAGCATGAAAGCCATGATGGAAATTCTACTCGATGAGCGAGTAGAAAGGAAGAAGAAAGAAGAAGGATCTTCATCCAAAGATGCAGAAGTGAAGAAGGAAGAAAAGGGTAAAGGAGTAGGAGGTGATGGTGATCCTCTTGATACTACTCAAACTTTCTCTTCTTCTCATGCTTCTCATTCACATAATGCTAATGCAAATTCTAATATCCCTTATTTCAAATTGGATGTTAAGTTTGAGTTACCAATTTATAATGGAGATTTAGATGCTGAAAAGTTAGACAATTGGATCAAGCAGCTTGAAGTATATTGCAGGGTGCAGTGCATTAATGATGACCCTTCCAGGATTCAATTGGCCACTTTGAGAATGAGTGGAATGGCTCTTACTTGGTGGGAGAGCAAGATTCAGCAAGATCTTCGAAAGAATGGTAAAATTATTTCAGTTTGGAATGAATTCATTGAAGTATTAAGGAAGCAATTTTATCCTTTAGGCCATATCCAACAATTAACCATGGGTTGGAAAATGTTTAGACAATCTAAAGGACAAAGCATTCAAGATTATACTCATGAATTCAGAAAGAGGGCTATTGCATTGAATGTTGCATTAGATACACAGGAAACTCTTCTTAAGTACATTGGTGGCATGCATTCTTATTTGAGACATACTTTGTTGATGTTTAACCCTAGTAATTTGGATGATGTATGTGTTCAAGCTACCCATTTAGAAGCCAGGGGTAAGCATGCTAATGATACTTTTGTGAAGAAATCATTTAAATTTGACAGCAAATCGAAAGGTCAAGATAAGGGGAAAAAGAAGATGGCTACTGTTAAGAAAGAGGGTGAAAAGCCTACATGTTCGCATTGTCAGAAGGGACATGATGTCTCTAAGTGTTGGAAACTTCATCCAGAGTTAAGGCCAAAGAAGTTCGGAGGAAACAAGGATAAAGGCAAAGCAAAAGCTACCGCAACAGTTATTCAAGACTTAGGATCCGACTTAGGTGATGAAACAAAGGTTACAACTGTCGGAATCCAGGGTAAGAATAAAAGTATCTCACTTCCCATTGATGCAAAATCAAGTTCTAGTGCAAGTACAAATCTGCCATCTACTTCTAAGCTAATGATAAAGATAGAAGTGCACTGTTTCATGTTTGTGTCATTGCAAATCACACAAAGATTGATACATTGTTTGATAGTGGTTCACAAGTAAATCTGATATCAGAAGAAGTGGTTAAGAAATTGCATTTAGTCAATATGCCTCATGAAAAGCCCTATCCTCTAGGTTGGGTTACTAATGATACACGATTGCAAGTTACAAAGAAATGTGTATTGAAGTTTGCCATTACTAAAAAGTTCATAGATGAGGTAGAACTAGATGTAGTACCACTTGACATTTGTGGAATTGTACTTGGGAGTCCATATTTGTATGACCGGAAAGCAGTCTTTCATAGAGAGCAGAATAAGTATCATCTTTTTAAAGATGGTGTAGAATATATTGTACGAGCACATAAGATAAAGACCAATCTAGCCATAGTCACTGCAGGACAAATGAAGAGGTTGGTAAATGCTAGTAAGAATTTTGTGTTAATGATGGTTAAGGAGAAAAATGATGAGATCTCTAAATCTTTTGAAGGGTGTGACCCTGAGCATAAATCTGAACTAATTGAAATCATTTTTGAGTATGATGATTTGTTTCAAGATCTGAAAGGGTTACCACCAAAGAGGGAGATTCAGCATGAGATACATTTGCAGCAAGATGTGCCACTCCCAAACATAGCCATGTACCGGATGTCTGTAATGCAGAATGAGGAGATCAAGAAGCAGGTTCAGGAGCTGATTGAGAAGGGGGTCATCCGGCCAAGCACTTATCCTTGTGGGTCTCCTATAGTCTTGGTTCCAAAGAAGGATGGGTCGTGGAGGATGTGTATCGACTACAGGGCCCTTAACAAAATCACCATTAAAAGCAGGTATCCTCTTCCTCGCATTGATGATTTGCTTGATCAGTTGAAACATGCCATTTATTTTACAAAATTGGATCTGCGTAGTGGGTATCATCAAATCCGTGTTGCTGAAAATGATGCCTGGAAAACAACGTTTAAAACAAAACAGGGTTTGTATGAATGGCTTGTAATGCCTTTCGGGCTATGTAACACTCCTGCTACTTTCATGCGGGTCATGAATGATGTCTTTCAACCATTTATTGATGATTTTGTAATTTTATATCTGGATGATATCCTAGTGTTTAGCAAAACTTGGGGGGAACACATTATACATTTGAAGAAAGTTTTAGATGTACTGAGGAAGGAGAAGCTTTATGTAAAAATGTCTAAATGTGAGTTTGCTAAAACTTCTTTAGTATATCTAGGCCATATTATTGGTGGAGGCCACCTACGAGTGGACCCAACCAAGGTTGTTGTCATTGTAAACTAGCCATGACCTAACATCGTTACTGAAATCAGAAGTTTTCTGGGTGCGGTTTAGTATTGGAGGAAATTCATTTTTGGATTTTCTTCCATTGCTGCTCCATTACATGCGTTGACAAGTGTTAAAGAAATTTTCCAGTGGGGAGGCAAGCAGCAGAGAGCCTTCGACACCTTGAAGGAAACAATTAGCACAACACCAGTTCTGACATTACCAGATTTGCAGCAGCCATTTGAGATCAAAACCGATGCCAGCGGGTTTGCCATGGGAGCAGTTTTGATGCAAGGAAAGAAGCCAGTCTATTACCATTCAGAGACATTCTCTACTGCGGTAAGTAACTATCTGACCTATGACAAAGAGTTGTATGCTTTAGTACAGAGTGTGAAGAAGTGGAAACATTATATCATGGGAAAAGAAACAATCATACATACTAATCATCAGCCACTTCAATATTTACAATCTCAAACTAAAGTACAACAAAGTAGGCATTTAAGATGGATGGGATTCTTACAACAGTTTCATCTCGTAATTAAGTACAAAAAGGGAATTCATAACAAGGTAGCAGACATGTTATCAAGGCCACCTATGAATGCTTCAATCATTCTTTAGAACAGTTCATTAACACATGAAAGTTACATTGAACATTATGCAGAAGATAAAGATTTTAAGAAAGTATATGCATCATTAACCAATAGTAAACAGTGTTGTACGGAATAATACACCTAATAACCGAAGGTCGGGGTTACCAACATACTCAATTACTTGCAGACAATTGACTCTTAAAGTACAGAATAGGAAATAGGAGAGTTAGAAGGACTTACTTGTTAAACGAAGTTCAATCCTTGCTATTCTCTTCCTCTTTGTTCCACTTCCAGAATCTTCAGGATTGCTCCTCTTTCACCTGTCAAGAAACACACTTCCAGATACAAGATGATTCATGTACATATAAGCAGGTTAGATAAAACATATATCATACTGAAATATAAACATTCATCCAATCACAAGACATGAAACACATATGGAAGAAGTAATCTCTTTATTATCAATAATGGAAAGAGTTAAGGTTACAACCCAACGTCTGAGACAAGAACTCCTCTGCAACCAAAGGATTCTGAGTTCAACTGCTCCAAAGACTTCTGTATAAAGTCCACCAGCATAACTTTGCTCTCCAAGTGTAAGTAACCCACACCCTCCCTAAGGCCTGTATTTATATGGGTGAAATAAGGCAGTTCTCGAAGGTTGGGGAAGTTGTGGCAGTTGAGGAAATTAAGTTAAGTGACTTAACTAATCTCCAATCAACGAAAGTTTTTATGTTTTAATGTTTGAGACATATACGCGGGTATGCAGTAGAGAAACCCGCGAGTGATTCGCGGCTTAGTATAAGAGAAACCCGCGAATACAAGGATGCGTGACTTGTAACAACCGAGACTCGCGAATGACGCGCGAGTTGTATAATATGAAAGTCGCGAATACATCTCAACATGGTTAAATGACAAAGTAACTAGGTGGATGATGAGAGAATGTATTTCATGATAAACCAAGCTATAGTGTTTTGGGCAACCCTCTATCCATAAGTGTCCTTTTGTGTGCCAACATGAGGGATGTCGACACTCGGACGGAGAGGTGCCACTCAGGTGTATAACAGATGCCCCCTAATGTGTGAGGTCAGAGGGAAGCGATGGCCGAAATACATTATAATAGTTAGCATTGAAGAACTCAAAAATCCAATGGAGCAGAGGAAGTACCTGAAACAAATACATAATAATGTCATATACAAAGTTACATCTGAGGATGCTATGTTCAATTTACTGGAACACTAGCTCTTTTACAATATTTGAGTACATCATATGATACAGGTATAAAACCACGTATATTACAAAGGTGGATCGAAGCCACAATATACAATAATGATGAGTCTTCAAAGATCTGGAAGCTGTGTAGATTGATAGAACATAATCTTGCACAACTTAGTCCATAAGAGTGAACTAAGGTCTTGATAATGGAACCCAAAGAACCATTACAATCCAAGCCATGTGAATAAGGGTAAGCTGAAGTCGAACATGGAGAGGATTCAACAGTTTGTCAACCAATAGATAATAATTGACAACTGAAGCAAAGGAGTTCACCAATAATGAAAGTGAATCCTGAGGTACAATCATCAAAACTCTAGGCCTTCGCCATCAGGAAGTACTGAAAACGGAACCATGCTGTGATAGGGAAGGAAACAGATCCTCCAACGGATCACAAGAGTGACTAGGAACTGGGCAAAAGAAGGGAGACACAAATAGATATAGATATAACAATGATGGGATCAGGTGATAGATCAGACATTGGGTATAGTCCTTGAACAATGAGCACAATACAGGGATGACCCAAGGAAGCATACAACGGATAGATAGAACAACTCGACTTATCTGTCATGTAGGAGACATGATCAGATTCCCCAGGTATAATGGACAAGAGGAGGAGTAAGAAACTCAAAGTGATAGCTGAACACAAGTGTATACTGAAACATGGATATCGGAAAGCAAAGAGTGCTATGTTCAAGGACGACATGCTGCCATTACTGAAAACAAGAGAAAACTTCTTCCTTGCCTTCCCTGTTAAATTTTAACGAGTCGAGGAAAGTAAAATCGGTTCCCTCTTCATTTTTTAACAAGCTTGAAGAGATGGGAAAATAATGCTTGATACATTGATTCGTGGATTTAATGAGCCCGAACTAGTACATGCTCAGCCGGTATTTTCACATTTATAGAGTCTGAAAATGCCAAAGAAGACTCCAGGGGGGGTCCTTTTTCATCCAATTTAGTCTCATGAGGCCGAAAAAGTATAAAACAAACCACAGAAGAACTCTCTTAACTTCCGAAGAAGAAAAGGTGAACCTTTTTCGTACTTAGTCAGGGAGGTCCGAAAAAGGTTAAATTACCACCTACCCAATGCTCCTTCCAGAACAACATAAATAGCTTGAGTTTTACGAGTGTGAAGGAAAGCAAGATCACTCGGAAAGATTCATTTGGTTACGAGAAATGGGGCTTACAACAATAAAATCGTTGCTTTGTTCTTTAGTGTTTAACGAGCATGACAAAGACACAAAGTACACTCGAAATCTTTTTCATGTTTGGGTCCAAAGCACAAAAAAGAGAAAACTAAGTTCAAAACGAGTGTTCCTTTTCTGTAAATTTAGTCCCTCAGGTCCAGAAAAGTGATAAACCTATACCTGAGAATACTCTTCTCAATTCAAAAAGAAAAGAGAGTGATCCTTTCTCGTATTATTCCGCATGGTCCGAGAAAGAGATAACCTACCACCAATGCGGATGCCCGTTCACATATTCTTAACGAGCTTGAATGGACAAGATAACTCGGCAGTCAAGTCTGTTTTGAAAGAGTCAGACCTGGGCCTAAAGAAACTCTATAAGGACGAGGAGTCCTACAAAGGGATAGCTTGTAAAAAGAGGTTCCAAAGAAGCTCTATTTGGCGTGAAAAATAGCTAAGAGGACACCCCCGAACCTAAAACAGTGGCGGCATGAGCAGCAAAGGATGACAACGGCATATAAAGATGATACTCATGGAATAAGGGCCCTAGCCACGGAAGAACAATGGTAGAGACAAGGGACTAATTGCTTAGAATACCATAGTCTGTGGCAAAATGTTAAATACTAAGGTTAATGTGGAGTGATAAGATGCCAACATGTGTTGGAAATAGCGAAACCACCCTATTAGAGCAACAACATTTTGTAAAAGTTGATAAACCTGTTCCAGGGGACAAAAGTATGGCATTAGTCAATTAGCATTTCAAACTATAGGATAAAAACCCACTTTTTGAAATATTATGTCTATAAATAGAATGAAAATTAAAACATTTCATACCATTTGAACTTTTTGAACCATAAAGAGAAAGAATACCCTCTACCTTTGATCGATCGCCGAGGACAATTGGACCGTCAGAATCAGGAACCGTCACCTTCAGGTAACTCTACACCCTAAGCCCTTTAATTTGATCCAAGCAAATTTTAAAATTAATGGTGAATTCATTATTTATGAGCAACCCAAAAATACCACAGTGCGCATTCACGGGTTGCGGCATAGGAGAGTCGCGAATGCGCATTTCATTTGCGGGTTGTCCAACTAGATAGTTGCGAATGATTCACGACCTGTCTAAAGGGACAGTCGCGAATGCTGCGCAAAGGGGCAAAGCTTTAAAAATGAACAAAATTTTTCAATTTTGATTGTAAAATACTGAATCCAAGTTCTTTGTTTTTTCCAGGAAAACATGGTTCTGGAGTGGAGAGAGAGAGAGAGAGCATGAAGCAATGGATCATGCGGTGCTCCAAAGCTTGCCCACCATACAAGCATTGAGGACTTGTGGTTTACTGAAGTTCTTTTGTACCTCGCCCATGCGGGCCAATGTCCGCATATTGGAATTCTTGGTCAATTACTGGGACCATGAGTTGGGCATGTTCAATCTTCAGGGTGAGACTTTAGAGCTTACCGTGGAAGATATCTACTTCATTACCGGGTTATCACAACGGGGATCACCCGTGAACTTGGAAGGCACTGGCAGGGGCAGGGACCCCTTAAGTGTCCAAAACTATGTTGACATGTTCTGCATACCAGGTACTCAGAAGAAAGGGAGCAGTGTTCTCATTGCAGACATACAGGATTTCACTCTGCAGGTATTGGCCAGTACTATTGTGAGACTTGCAGGGTCATTAGGGTTACACATGGCCACCAGGAATCAAAATGAGGGTGGCAGTTGATTTCTTCTATGACTGGTGCTTAGGAATTGTCCCCACCATGAAGAGGCAATTATCTGACTGTAAGAGGGGAAGACGCAAGAACTTCAGCTATGCGAGTATACTAGTAGCGTTCTTCTTCTTCGAGAGTGCCAGCTATGAGCCCTGCTATACCACTACAGGTCAGACATCCACGTCAGCCGAGGCTGAGTCGGTGGGGAGACATCTTCCTCCATCACGGAGGAGGAGATGTAGTACAGAGTGTCTATGACGATGACTTTTACACACGGTGGGAACGATAGCTGCCGGCATTGGAGCAGTTTCCATATGCCGGGATGGATTTCCGAGGTGATCCCGATCTCATTCTCCCTCCAGGAGCAATATGGGGCGATATGGGTAAGTAATTTTTTAATTTTTTATCATTATCAAATTTTTATGAAAATTTTCAAATGATGGTGATATACATATGTACAAGTCTTAATCCGATTTATGTGTCAAAATGCAGATGTTGGACCAGTCCGCCCTAAAGGGTACCCCCGCATGTTCGTGCATCCAGTTGTAGGAGGAGACCCAGGATTGGTCAAGGTACTCGAGGGGAAGCTGACTAGGCTAACCCAACGAGTTCCCACTATACGGATCGAGCATATCCCTGCGGCCATGCAAGAATTTGTAGTTGGGGTTCCACCAGTTTGGCTACGTCTTTTCAGACGAGTAGCTAGAGCAGTACTTGTATACAGAGATGCGGTCGAGGCTGCCAAAGCCGAGGAGGCTGAGGAAGCCAGGGTGCACAGAGATCATGGGGACCAAGGTGGTCCTAGTGGCCAGGGCGACCAGGCTTAGTTCTAGGGCATTTTGATTGATGATGATCCATATTTTTGTATATTTTGGGATCTACGGATCAGACTCGATCTATCTACAAATAGATTATTTGTACATACATACATATATGATGTTGGTTGTTGGCTTATTTACAAGTGTTTTTTATGTGTTTGCTGTAAATTTTTATGGAATGTGTGTGAGATGCCAATCCAAAATATAATTAGCATATGCATCAGTCAATGAATTTTGGTTTCATGGAATATGATTGAATGTAATAACTTCAAAATGTCTTTCCAGTGAACGAATTTGCATAAACTGACATAACAAGATAGGATTTCGTACCTGATAAGCTCTATTGAGCTGTGAAACTACCAACTGAGAATCCAAACGAACTTCAAGCTGGGTAATGCCACGTGACAAAGCATCCCATAGGAGCTCAATAACAGCCCTATACTCAGCAACATTATTCGAAGCAGGACCAAGACAAGCGCCACCCGCGGCAACAAGCTGTCCTGTGGGAGAATAGATAACCCATGCTGCTGAAGCTAGGTTACAAGTGTGACAACTGGCGCCATCAGCGAAACCTACATACATTTCAGAAGACATTTGCAACAACCAACAGATAATAAAAAACAAAGCTAACAACCTAATGTACATAAAATACATACAATAAAATTACAAGAAAAAGTGCTAATCCTAAGCATAGTACTTCTTCAGGTAGACCCCATTTCTAGGCTCAGGAAGCTTATTCCCATCATAATCAATCAATTCATATGCGCCTTTACTTAAAACCTTCGACACGACATAGGGTCCTAACCACATAGCCTTGAATTTTCCTGCCCCCAGAGGTTCTTTATCTTGGTCCCAAAGCAAGACAAGATCCCCTTCAGAAAAAACCCTAGGTTTGACCGTTTTATCATATTGAGTTTTAACCCTATTTTTATGAGTCTAGTTCGTAGTCAACGCATCTCTACGTTGCTCATCAAGGTGTTCTAAATGTAATAGACGTTCTTCAAGCTCAGTCGTATCAGGTAGCACATGAATGGCTATCTTTAAAGACAGGATTTCGCATTCAATCGGAGTGACTGCTTCCACCCCGTGAACGAGTTGGAAAGGTGAAAAACCTATGGCAGTATTAACGCTAGTTCTGTAAGCCCAAAGAGCAGGATATAACATGATATGCCAATTAGAACAGGCTGCATCAATCGTCCATTTAAGGATAGTTTTTAGAGTCTTGTTTACAGCCTCGACCTGACCATTTGCTTGCGGATAGTATGGAGAAGAATGTTCTTGTCTAAATTTGAGCATGGTGGTCAGTTCCGTCATCATGTTATTTTGAAAATGACTGCCATGGTCAGTGACAATCACTTTGGGAATACCGAACCTTGCAATAATCTGATTGAAAACAAAGAAAGCTGTTGTTTCCCCGTTGTCTTTGAAAGTAGGCATTGCCTCTGCCCATTTCATAATATAGTCAACAACGACAATGATGTATTTGTGCCCCCCAGCCGAGACTGGGTTGCAGGTCATATAATCAATCCCCCATTTCATGAAGGGGCCTACCGAGACAACAGGAAATAAGGAAGCAGGATGCGACCGCATCTTTCTGGTGTAAAGCTGACAAGGATGACAGAGCTTCATGGCTTCCACACAATCTTTAAAGATCGTGGGCCAGAAATAACCGACACGTAATATCTTCTGGGTCGTTGCCACCCCAGATAAATGAACCCCACACGCTCCACTATGAGAATCATTTAGGACAATCTCCGCTTCTTCATGAGTAAGGCAGCGACGCAAGACAGAATCTACCCCCCGTTGATATAATGTATCTCCTATAATGAGGTAGTTTTTGGCATGAAGGCGTAACTTACGTCGTTCCTCCCTAGAGTAAGCGGTAGGATACTTCAAAGTCTGGAGATATATAAGAATATCCCCATACCAAGGATCAGAGGATGATATCAGCAAGATGTGCTCATCTGGGAATGAGTCATCTTCAACCACTACATCTTCTTTGGTGGGAAATTCTGCTATAAGCTCAGCAAAAACTAAGGACTTTTTAGACTTGGCGGATTGAAAATCCAGGTCAAACTCCTGAAGAATGACTATCCATTTATTAAATTCCCCCCCAACAATCCGTTGGGATAAAACATATTGGAAAGGATTTACATCTGCCACTACTGTAGTGGTCCTCAGTAAAATGTAGTGCCGTAACCTCTGAACATCATAAACAGCTGCTAAGGCTAACTTCTCGACATGGGAGTATCTAAGCTCAGGTCTAGCCAAAGCACGGCTAAGATAGTAAACGACATGCTCAACGAGCTTATCGTCCTCCTGAACCAGAACTACCCCAATGGTTGACTCCGACGCGGCCAGATATAATATGAAATCCCTAGAATAATCTGGTGGACGTAACAAAGGAGCCGACAGCAAAGCTTTTTTCAATGCCTCGAACGCAAGTTGTGTGGTTTCATCCCATACAAATGGGGTGTCTTGCTTGAGCAAGCGCATGAAACCTTTAGTGATCTTGGCATAATTAACGATAAAACGTCGAAGGAAGTTAGACTTTCCTTGCAGGCTTTGAAGTTACCTAAGAGAACGAGGAGGAGGCAGATTTACAATGGCCTCAACTTTTAAGGGATCCACCTGGATGCCTCTACTAGAGACAATGAATCCGAGTAATCTCCCTGACTCGACGCAGAATACACACTTGTGGGGATTCAAGCGAATTTTATAATATCTGCATCGTTCAAAAATTAACCGTAAATGATCTGGATGCTGAACTCTCTTGCGAGAATGTGCAGTAAAATCATCAAGGTAGGGTTCAACAATGGATTTTATGTCGTGAAAAGCAAAGTTCATGGTTCGTTGAAAGGTAGCCCCAACATTTTTCAATCCAAAGGGCATTTTCCTATACGCGAATTTACCCCAAGGGAAAATAAAAGCAGTTTTATGCTGGTCTTCCGGTTTGATTTGGATTTGATTATAGCCGGAGAAACCATCCATAAACAAAAAAACCTCACTCCCTGCACATGCATCTATGATCTGGTCAATAAATGGTGTAGGCTAGTTGTCCTTAGGACATGATTTTTTTAGATCTCTAAAGTCTGTACAAACGCGAATAGTCCCTTGCTTTTTATCAACAGGAACAGGGTTGGACACCCATTCAGTCAAAGCTACGGGATATATAAAACCATCTTTCAAGAGCTTTTCAACTTCAACCTTCACAGCCGCTGCTTTACACGGGTTCACACGTCTCAATTTCTGTCAAACCAGTTTAGCATCAGGATAGGTTCGGATTTCATGTTGAACAATAGATGGATCAATGCCTGGCATCTCCTCATATGACCAGGCAAAGATATCGCGGAATTCCTTGAAGAGGGCAATGTAGATAGCAATCTCCTCCGGAGAGCAGTTTGCACCTATATAGATGTTTTCCACGACATCTGGATTTACGGAGATATTGATCGGTATAGTGGCGGAAATGTTTGCCATATTCCCCTTGGCAAACACCACTTCCCTAGGAAAAGGGTTGATAGGTACCTCAATATCATCTGACAGTATCGCTTTAAACTCTTGGTTTTCTATCTTGCTTAGATCTGGAAGAAAATAGGATCGATGATGAAGATCCTCACAAATATTATCATGTCCACTCATGGCTTCTAGAATAGCTTCATCGGAAGGTAAAACGGTATCTAAGCAATCTATGGAATGTGAAGAGTTTTCTGCCCATGCAAGCAAATAGACCTCTTCTAGATCATCTAAGACTAATAAAGGATCTGGAACGGGATCAATAGTGGCTTGAGTGATGGCTTGATAGGCCACCTCCACTGCCGATAAGGGCACTTCAGGTTCATGGGGAGTTGGGAGGACCCAAGGATTAGTCCTATCGACAACCGAAGCAATGGAATTCCCCACAGTAGTAGAACCAATGTAGTTAACCGGGGCTGGAAAATCGAAGGTGCCCATCAATGATGTATACATTCCAGCCCCCAAGCTCTGTGCAACAGGTTTTACCTGATCAACCAATGGCACAGTGGAATCCTTAGACTCTAAATGGCCTTTTCGGGTAAAATCAAGTTGGTCAACAGTAACCAACTTGCCCTCATGTGGAAAAACCACGACACGAAGAACATCCGATGCAACAGCAGTCATTGCATAAGTCCAATTCCTTCCCAGAAGCAGATTGTAGTCCAAAGGAGCACCAATCACTTCAACTTCAACAGACACTGCTTTCCCTGCCAACTTAAGCTCGAAAGCGGGCAAGATACCATGCGGACGGAAAGATATTCCATCGAAAGCAGTAAGTAAAGTGTTTGATGGGACCAGCTTTGGGGATCCAAGAGCTTTCCAGCAGGCCTGGGACATAACACATGTAGAGGCTCCCTCATCAACAACTGCCCTTCCAATGGTCTTACCACCATGGACGACATCTATTGATAGGGCTACATGGTAAGGCAGGCGAATTTTGACATCAGACAGATTGAATTTCGCCATGAGACTCGAAGAATCCATGCTACCTAAAGCTGCTAAGAGAGCATCCCACTGGGAAGGACAACTCTGAAGCACCTCTAAAGCTGACATTGCACAAGGGGTTTGAGCTAAGTCTTCAACCACAGAGTAGTTAGAAGCAGCCCTAGCATTTGGGTTATGCAAATTCTTCTTAAAGACACCTTTGGGTATCTTTGGCATAATCTCGGCAAGTTTCTCTATAGTGAGAGGGTTGGAAGGTTCAACTATAGCTTTACCCTTCTCATCGGTCTCTTTTTCATAGTTTTTGTTCCTGGTTTGCAACAAAGTCGAGGATCAAACCATGTTGATATAGTTAGGGTCAGGGGCAGTTTGAGTGCCCCTTGCTACGGTAGAAGCTGAAGCAGAATTCTGTCCTTGGGGAAAAGGATCCTTCAGGACAGCCGGTTGTTGAGCTTTGAGCAGCTTCTGGGCTTGATCCATGAGGGGACAAAGATGAGTAAGGTGGTCCTCTTGGCACAACTTACAAGGGAAATTGACATTCTTCTTTTCTTTTTTGCCCCCATCAGCATTGTTTGCGGGCTTTGGCTTGTTTTGTTTTCCCTCTCCCTTTTTACCCTTCTTTTTCTTCCCGTCGGGCTGCTGATTGCCCTTCTGAGAGGTTTGAGCAAATACATTTGCATTTTGGGGAGAGGGGGCAGCCTTTGCTACCTCCGCCGTAGACTGTTGAATAGACAATTGGTGAAGTTGTTTAGTTAAAGACTCTACGGTGGGAGAGTTGATAGACCCAACCACACCACCGGCATGGGGTCCAGGCTTAGGCTTCTCCGCCTCATGCGAAGGCCTCAATGCCTCAGGGATGATCTCATATAAGATCCCAGACTGTGAGTAAATCAAATCTAACTGCTGGGCCCTGAGTATGGCTTCTTCTTCACTCGTTACTCCTTATGGCAACAATGATTTAAGGAACCATTCTAATAGAAACTCAGGAGGAATGGTGGCTTTTATAAGTCTCTTTCACCTCCTCCACTCTTGGATATGATCCGAGATGTGGGTAGCCTTGTTTTGTCTAAAAGTAGACAACAAGTCCATTCCGAAATCGTATCGAACCGGAAGTTGAAAGTGGCTAAGGAAAGCACTAGCCAAATCCCAGAAACTACTAAAGGCAACTGAAGGCAATTCAATATACCATTTGGTCGCTGTACCTGTCAAGGTCCTCTAGAATAGCCTCAATCTAATTAAGTCCTCATTCAACGAATTGGAAGAAAACCATAAGTGAAAAGTGGTGGCATGTGCCCCAAGATCTTCACCAGTTTTACCTTCGAATTTAGGGATATCCGAGGGCAACTTGGTGGGAACAGGTGGCCACAAGGGGTCATGCCTCACCAGGTCATTCATCAACTTTGATAAGTCTGGCAAGTTTAAAGTTGCCAGGAAAGGAATTTTGGGCCTAACCGGTGCACTAGATGTGCCAACTTGGGGATTAGAGGGTCCTGCCCCCGAATGCCCATGGGTAAAGGTGGGGTTGCCCCCAGACACCGGTTGTGAAGTGGGAAGGTTGCTTTGAAATGGATTCCATCCGTAGGCCACAGGATTTTGGGTGGGAGGTGCAGTGTAAGTGGTTCGGGCCGTCCCCATAGAAGCAGGGGTCTGAAAGACTGGAGCAGGTATCCCTCCGCTAAACAACGAAAAAGGAGAGCTCGTGTATGGGACTGAAATAGGGGTTTGGAAGCTCTGCCCGTAAGAGGTGTTGGTCCCAAACTGCACTCCTACATATGAAGGAGATGGACCTATGTATGGACTGGATGGGGGAATGTGCCCCCCATTCCAAGGAAATCCTTGAACATAAGCCGAGGATCCTATCGGACTGCTCTGAGTAGTGTAAGGAAAGGAAGAAGGAATGGTAGGTATACTGGGGATCCTAGCAACCGTGTTACCAGAAGTACCTCCTATGTTGGAGTGAACCGGTGGTTGAACCACCCGGCTCGCTGGAGTTAAAGGTGTAGAAGGCAAACTAGATCTAGGGGTACTAACCGGGGGAGGTAGTACCCCTTCAATCGGAAGGGTTGAGGTAAACATAAAAGAACTTTCTTCCGTAGAAGACATGACTCTACTCACAGGGATACCTAGCACTGATGAATCAAATGGTCTAACTTGCACAATCACAGGATCATTCAAATCAGTCAAGGGGGAGTTAAAATTTCTTGCAAACTCGTCAGTCTGCAATTCTTCTATCTCGACTGTATCTAGATTAAAGCGGTTAGCAATGAGTTCTGGTTCACCAAGAACATCACTTATTCCTACAGGTTCAAATGAACCTTCTGTTTCTAATCTCCGCCTTTGAGGTAAAGGTGGAGGCTCCAATGTAGTGATAGGAGGAAGGTTTCTCAACCTTCTTGACCTTCTAACAGGTTGGTCCTCCAGAATTAAAAATTTGACTAATCACACCCTAAGGCCAACTAAACACACGCAAAACCACAGAGCATACACTAAAAAGTTCCTAGAGTCTCAAGCAATCAAACCAGGGTAAAAGATATGCTTTCCTGAAGAAAGCTGATGAATGATTACTTGGCGTCCTTGAGGTGGTTCTTAGGCACAAGCAGAGGAATCACCCACCGCCCTCCTACACTTTCCACAAGGGTTACCTTCCAAGCCCGTTCAAGGTGAATCAGAAATAACCTTTCGGTTTACCTAGGTATGAACCCTAAAAGACAAGAGACTAAAGGCTACCTTGACAATACCAGCTGTCTGGGGGGACAGTTGTCAGCCGAACTCGTATGCATGGGCAGGGTAGCTGAGCCTGAAAATCTGTCTAGGATAGAATCCCCAGATGCGTAAAAATCCTGGGTTACATTTTGACAAGGATTCGGAGGGTTATCTCCTCTGTCCAAGCCTCCACGCGGCCTAGTGCTTAACTCCTGTTTGAGAGGAGCTTCCCAGATACAGTGATAGAATCAAGGATTTGCCTAACGAAAAGTCCACTATGTCCGAGTTTATAACTTGTGGGAAGTTTACACTTCCTAGCCCACAAGTCTAGCCTAAGCTAGTAGGTGAAAGGCCCCTAAAAATAAAACTTACTAGTAAATTTTAATTTATGCGTTTATTTTAGAGGGTTGTTTCTTACTCAAGAGGAAATGGAAGTGATATACTGTATGGTGTTTTGACTCAACAAGAAATAAATGAAAGTAAAGGTGCATTCAAAGCAAACTACTACTATAAAATAAACTTCTTTTCATTTTTCAAAATATGTATTGATGAACTGAAGGCAATGATAAGAGAAACTGAGCCTATATTTTTGTATTTTTTGAGATAATATTTTTAAAATGAAACAAACACTACTTATGCAAAAATCACAATGCAAAAGATTAACTATGTTTTCTTTTCACGTTTAAAAATGCTCAAAAACTACTATGCATCTGCAATGCACTCTACTTGAGTAAACTTGGAACTTATAAACTGTAAAGAAGTAACAAACTGAGGCAAACAGGCAAACTGAAGCAGCAAACAACCAATAAAGGAAGGCTAGGAAACCTAGCTTTGGTGCAAACAATGACGAAAAATCATTGCAGACTTTTTAAAAAGGGCAAGTGACAACCAGCCACTATCAAATGACAGACTGGAAAACAGAGTCCAAGACCTTGATCACTGAATTGGACCACAACACTTTAACTTAGTACCCAAACAGGCCAAAAACTTCAGAAAGCAAACAGTAAATAAACCAAGTAAAGGAGACTCAAGGGCTTTCGAAAAAGCTATAATTATGATCACCCAGGGTATTTAAACAAACTTCCCAGCACTCATAAAGAAAATCCACTCAGAAAGCAGAGATCATAACAAGAAAAGAACAAGCAAACTTTACTTCAAAATCCCAACTTCCAGGAGTATTCGCGACTGTCACTTGGCGCAACTTGCGAATGATTCACGACTGTCTAGAAAGACAACCCATGAATGCACAGTAGTATTCGCAACTGTCTATAAAGACAACCCGTGAATGCGTGTGAAATTTTTCTCAAAAACAAAGAAAAAATCAAAGGACTTTCAAAGGCTGAGTCGAGTGAAAACCAGGATATAAAATCACACACAGACTTCCAAGCAAACACTGGTTAGGGACAGAAAAACCTACAGTAGTCTAGGGCTTCCACAGCGGAGTCGCTAGTTCTGTTGTACGGAATAATACACCTAATAATCGAAGGTCGGGGTTACCAACATACTCAATTACTTGCAGACAATTGACTCTTAAAGTACAGAATAGGAAATAGGAGAGTTAGAAGGACTTACTTATTAAACGAAGTTCGATCCTTGCTATTCTCTTCCTCTCTGTTCCACTTCCAGAATCTTCAGGATTGCTCCTCTTTCACCTATCAAGAAACACACTTCCAGATACAAGATGATTCATGTACATATAAGCAGGTTAGATAAAACATATATCATACTGAAATATAAACATTCATCCAATCACAAGACATGAAACACATATGGAAGAAGTAATCTCTTTATTATCAATAATGGAAAGAGTTAAGGTTACAACCCAGCGTCTGAGACAAGGACTCCTCTGCAACCAAAGGATTCTGAGTTCAACTGCTCCAAAGACTTCTGTATAAAATCCACCAGCATAACTTTGCTCTCCAAGTGTAAGTAACCCACACCCTCCCCAAGGCCTGTATTTATATGGGCGAAATAAGGCAGTTCTCAAAGGTTGGGGAAGTTGTGGCAGTTGAGGAAATTAAATTAAATGACTTAACTAATCTCCAATCAACGAAAGTTTTTATGTTTTAATGTTTGAGACATATACGCGGGTATGCAGTAGAGCAACCCACGAGTGATTCGCAGCTTAGTATAAGAGCAACCCGCGAATACAAGGATGCGCGACTTGTAACAACCGAGACTCGCGAATGATGCGCGAGTTGTATAATATGAAAGTCGCGAATACATCTCAACATGGTTAAATGACAAAGTAACTAGGTGGATGATGAGAGAATGTATTTCATGATAAACCAAGCTATAGTGTTTTGGGAAACCCTCTATCCATAAGTGTCCTTTTGTGTGACAACATGAGGGATGTCGGCACTCGGACGGAGAGGTGCCACTCAGGTGTATAACAAACAGGAAGAGAACTATTTTGTGCATGATCAGCTCTTGTATCATCTCAATAAACTCTGTATTCCAGAGAAAGAAAGAGTGCATGTGATCCGAGAGGCACATAGTTCATTGATTGCAGGACATTTTGAAGTAAGTAAAACATTGTCTATATTGCAGAATCATTGTTATTGGCCTCAGATGCAAGAAACTGTAGCTAAATACATAAGAGGCTATGTTATGTGTGCAATGAGTAAGCCTAGCAATAGGAAATTGGGTTTGTACACACCTCTTCCAGTTTCTTCTCGACCTTGGGAAAGCATTTCTATGGACTTTGTAGGAGGACTACCTATGTCTAGAAAAGGGCATGATTATCTATATGTTGTTGTGGATAGATTCAGCAAAATGTGTATCTTAATGCCATGTAACAAACAGATCACTGCTGAACAAACAGCTCATCTATTCTTTCAGAATGTTTGGGTGCATTTTGGGCTACCCATGTCTATTGTATCTGATCGGGATTCCCGGTTCTTGGGAGAATTCTGGTCGACTTTATGGGAGCTTATGGACACTAAACTAAAGAAAAGTACAACTTTTCATCCACAGACCGATGGGCAAACAGAGGTAGTAAATAGGATAGTGGTTCAGCTGCTCAGAGGATATTGTAGTAAGCATCCTAAACTCTAGGATGAGCAGTTGCAATATATACTGCATGCCTACAATCATGCAGTTCATTCTTCCACAAAAAAATCTCCTTTTGAAACTTGTTTTGGTTATCTGCCAAAAACATCGATGGACTTCTCTTTTGGCAAAGATGCAGTGGATGGACATCATGATGCAGATAAAGCGCTAAGGTTCATTCAGAGAATCCAAGCAGTACAGCAGGCAGTTCAAGAATAGTTGGAGAAGAGCCAGGCAAAGTACAAAGCTAGGCATGACAAGCATCGAGTTGATCGTCAATTTCAGGTTGGTGACAGAGTTTGGTTTCATATCACCAAAGAAAGGATGAAAGGTGAAGGTAAAAAGCTTAAACCTATCCGGTGTGGTCCTTTTGAGATCTTGGAAAAGATCGGTACTAATGCTTTTCGCTTGAATTTACATCCATACATGCAAATTTATTCAGTTGTCAATGTTGAGAATCTTAAATTGTATGAGCCTCCTATGATCATGGATGAGGAAATTATCATGCAGATTCCTTCAGTTGATGATATGGCACCTGAATATATGAATGATTTGCAGGATGATGTTATTCTTGACAGAAATGTAAGGACTTCACGAAAGGGGAATGCTGAGTACCTTCGAGTGGTGCTTAAGGGCATGCATCCTAGCAAAGCAAGATGGATGGAGATTGGAAAAGTGAGGGAGCTATACCCTCACTTACTTGTAGAATAATTCAGGCTTTTGGTGGTCCAAAAGCTCTCTAATGGGGAGGAATGATCCGGAGGATTATTCATCTTTAATTTACACTGATCCAATGTGGTACAATAGTTATTAATCTATGGTTCAAAGAACATAACACATGTATGCTCCACACATATGCTAAACATAGTGGTGACATATCGCACCTGCTGTGACATACGTTGCACCTGCTGCGACAGACATATCACACTGCTGTGACAGACTTATCACTTGCTGTGACAGACTTAGCTGTGACAGACTTATCACTTGCTGTGACAGACTTAGCTGCGACAGACTTATCACTTGCTGTGACAGACTTAGCTGCGACATACTTATCGCACTTGCTGCGACATCGCGAAGTTAGTGGTGACATCAAACGGTTACGTTACGTGTGACGCTATGGTATGGTGCAACATATGTGCATAACGGTCATTGCAACGTGTTGTGAGTCAACATGTGCGTGGAGTTAGTTGCAACGTTTCGGTGATATGGAACGTCGTGGTAACATAATGCTTGTGCAGTGACTTGGCCGAAGTGCATGGTTCATCTTAGCGTATGGTTGTAACAACAATAAAAAATATAACAGCTAAGATGATGGAATCGAATCGGTTACTTATCCCTCCCGCTAAATGCTTAAATAGGGGATTCTGGCTGCAGTGAAGGGGAGAGGGGACTCAGTTCGTTCATAGCACAGTGAATCGTTTCTCTGTTATGAGAAGCTTGGAGAATTTGCCGTAAAGTGTTGAAATGTTATGGAAGTCGACTTTCTCTGTTATATTTTAGCTTTCTTTGCCTTTCGAAGGCTAAATGTAATTTCTAGAAGAGAGGTCTTAAAGATTTTGTACAACATTCTGTTTACAGTTGCTGAAGTTGTTTCCAGAACCATTTTGTACCATTTAAAAAAAAGATTAATTGGATCGGTACCCATTGGAGAGGGACCTGGAGACGTAGTCCAGTGGAGGGGGTGAACTCCATTATCAACTTTTGTTTGTGACGCTCTGATTCTATGCTTCTTTATATCTGTTTATCAGTTTGTTTTCCATCTGTTTTTAGTATTTAATTTCTGTTAATGTTGTTCCATTAATTAACCTGTTGAACGCATTCTTTTAACACAAAATTTTAATGCACACAAGTTGAGGTCCGACGGATCAGAGACCATCAATAGGCATTGGCTAGTAAATTAATACAACATTTAAGTTGAAGGGTGAAATCATGAACCTGGGTGTCTATTCCGTGAGAATCAACTTTTATAATCCGTATTTAAAACACTTTCGGGTGAACTATTTTTTTTTCCGGCTGAACTATGTAATATTTCTGGCCGAACTATTTAACTTTTTCGGCCGAACAATTTAAAAAAACTTCCAGCTGAATGTTAAAACTAACGGCAAACCTCATTATGTGAGCTTTGTAAGGATCGTTGGAAAAATAATGTTCGACATATATGTTTTTGTTCGAACATTTTTTCGGTCGAAAGATTGTTCGGCCGAAAAATGTTTGCGGCCGAAAAACCTTTCGGCCGAAAAAAAGTTATATATATTTTTACCGATGCAACTGTTTGTAGTTTTGTCGTTTCCGATTTTTCCCCCGTCTCACCTGTGTGCCTCGCCTGTGTGTTAGGAGCTCGCCTGTGTGTTGGGGCTCGCTTGTGTGGTGCTTCACGGCTTGTTGACGTCCATCTGGTGGTGCTTCATGGCTCGGTGGCCTCGCTTGTGTGTTAGGGGATCGCATGTGTGTTGGGGCTCGCATGTGTGTTAGAGGAGTGTCTGTGGTGCTTCATGGCTTGTTGGCACCCATCTGTGGGCATCTGTCTTTGGTGCTTCGTGGTGGTGCTGGAGGCTTCGCGGTGGTGCTGGAGGTTACGTGGTGGCGGTGCGGAAGGCTTTGCGGTGGTGAGGTAAGTACATTCCATTCGATTACACACTAAAATAATATTTGACGATTTATTTATGAAACTGAGGAAGCATAAAATAATATTTGACAATTTTTTTTTTAATTTAACATTTAAGGAGACTATGGCAGGCACGTTTACAGACCCATTCTGTTTCCGTAATAATTTGATGATAAACCGCATGGCTGCTTGTTTTGAGTGTTGTGTGTTCAAGCCTTTATGCTCTGCTCTACTTCTTTCTCATTGTGTATCATTTTAAGTAATCCAACTAAGCTTTGTTTTTACAGAGTTTAAATAATAAAAGATGTTATATTTAACATGACGAAAGTGTTTGAATTTTAGAAAGTCATTTCCATTTCTTATTCAAAAGATTTAAGATATATGTCTTAAGCTAAAATTAGTTTCAACTTTGTTTTTATAGAGTTTATTAAATAATAAAAGATGTTATATTTAACATGACGAAAGTGTTTGAGTTTTAGAAAGTCATTTCCCTTTCTTATTCAAAATATTTAAGACATCTATCTTAGCTAAAATTAGTAGATCAACATCTACCAACAACTTTCAATATGATTTTGTTTTAAACATTTACCATAAGTTAATACTTTTTGCAAATTTATCTTAGGCAACTCGGACCACACTTGGTTACAACATCAACTTAAATGGATTTGTAAACATCCCCAACATTGGTATGTAGGAGACCACCTATCTGCCCAAGTGTTGACATTGCAAATTGGGTTTCGAACAGCTCTGGTGCAAACACACAGAACTACACTCAGCTACAACTCAACAACAATAAGAGCATAATATTCTTCTATATGTTAACTCCCTTACTAATCTGCAAAACCTAAACCTCTTTATATATGCATTCTTTAATTTAAAAGATCCCAGGTCGAGCTGGTTTTGGAAAATATCCAGTTAAATATTTCAACAAAAAAAATTTAAAAAATATATGGTATGTTAGTGTTAATTATTTTATTGAACTATGAGAAGTTATGACATGCAGTTTTTTTATTTATTATTTCACCAAATGTGACATATATGGATTGTTTGGTCCTATTAATTTATCCCTACCGTGTTCATTGTTTTGCAAAATTAATGTTAAACATTAATAATAATAAAATAAATTTTTAATTATTGATTTATTCTACATGGATGGTGGGGGTGATGTAAGCTATATTTAAGGTACATTGAATGGTATTAAGGTTTCTATGACAAGGAACGAAAGTCATATGAGAGACCATTCTATCCCTCCATGCATTAGCCGAACAAATATTTTTATGTATAAATGACAACATAACATCGATATATCAACTTGACTGAAACACCAATAAAGAAATAAATACGAGTGTACATCTTTATTAAAAAAAGTGTGTGTCTGTGATGGTTTGTGGTTCAACAACAACTAAGTTCCTGGTGTATTTAATAATAAGTATGATCTGCAGGTATTTAATAATAAGCCTTTCTAGAATTCATGGAAGCCTTATAATCCCTAATTAACCCCTCTTGCTGCTCCCTAATTAAAACTCTACAAAGGATTTTTCACATGGGGCCAATTTCACAAGTACCTTCAGTTTGTTGTTTCATTACAGCCATACAAAAAACTAGAGCATTCTCTATTATGTTTGAAGTAAAACTGCCCTTTCGAGCAAAACCTGTAATCTGCCTTGAGAGCACAAAACTGTAAACTAGAGTCTCTAGACTGTCATTTGTGCACAAAAGTATACTAGTGTTGATTTCATCTATTATTTATCTTTGTGGCTATTTAAACCTTTGTAGATGCCAAGCCAAACCTTAATGATTTCATTAGAACCTATACATAGAAAGAGATTGAATTTGTTACTCCTCTAGGTTGTCAAAATTTCCCACTATATGTTCCTTTGCATCTAGTGTGCTTTAGTTTACAAATGAGACATATTTCCATGAAGTTTATTCGAGGTAGATTATTTGGTTTGTCAAGGATAATTTCCCACCATGACAACTATGAATAATGATATCATGATATTGTGCATATGCTTGGTTCAATATTCTAAGATCTTATCTTTTTCGATTGTTCAATTGTATGTTCTATCAATTTATGTTGGTTGTTCATGTTACATAGTAGGTTGTTCCAACAAAGGTGTGCCTTGGAGCACCAACCCATGGGAATACAACCCTAGATGGTGGAGACTTCATCACACTAAAGGGGCAGTCAGCAAAGCCACTAAGCCAAGTACTTTTGAGAGTAAAACCAAAGGTGTTGTCCATGTTCGGTCTAAGGGGTAAAAATATCTCAAACATTATATCCATATAATAAATCCCACTTTGGTCTATACAATAAAAAATTTTGAACCCTTGCTCTAGCCTTAGCCTTGTAGTAACACTGAAGTAGCTCTAGTGCATAACACACTCCATATGAATCAAAGTACATCAACAAAAAGGCTCTAAATTCTTTCTTTTATCCTCACTAGCATTTCCACAAGATTAATAACTTGACGTGGATTGATCGTATTATGTTTTATACACAATAAGTATATTCAATTTTTTTTTTCTTGTCCTCAAAAAATTTCTATGGGCTAAACTACATTAGTTCATTGGTGCTTATTTTGATGTTTATAGGAGATATATAATAGAGATGGTTCGAGAGAAGGTAGTCACTCATTCTTCGAGTCGAAGATGTACAGAGACATCTGAGACAAGGATGCCTAATACCACACCTACATCTACTGAAAGACCTTCAAATGTTCGCTCTCGAAGATGGTCTGAATCATCTAGAGATTCTAGCGTATTATATCGAGACACATGAGGTATGTGTTTGAAATTTATGCACATGCAAAATTTATGAGTATGCATGAATATTTATATTTGTTTCAAGTCTTGTTCATTGATTTTACTAAGTTTCATTAGCATTTTTCTTTGTAGAGACACGATGTAATAGATTGTCTTGTGAGAGTGGCCAAGCTTCTGTGTCTGGTCGATTGTTTGATTCATCATCTCGTGATTGTTTGCCCTCTTCTGGTCATTATTTTAGAGAATGACCAATGGACCATCAACATTTTATTGGTAATATGTTACATATATATAAACTATTTAAATAAATTACTAATTTGCATGTGTGTATATATGCTTGTGTCTTTATGTACTAAATTATAAATGATTACATGTGTAAATGTAGAGGATCGTGGTTCTGCTGAGGGTTATGAGGATGCATTCAGAGAGGCTAGGGGTGATGATGCATTCAGAGAAAATGAGGGTGTAGATGCTGAGGATGTTGCAAGGGACCAAGAGCAAGGTCATGCAAATGCTTGGAGAAAGGGTCAAGGTCGGCGAAGGACTACTACTGAACAAGCACATGGTTGTCAGCCCATGACCATTTATCCTTCAGATATACCCAATGCTCTTCCTTGGGAAAACCAAGAGGTTTCTATCACCCTTGAACAATGTACAACCCACCATAAAAAATTGAGGGATGATCTTGCTAGCTTGGAACTCCCAACAGAGAGTAAACAAAGCTTGCAAATACTTTTGGAATCTTTAGGCAAGTTTATTGGTGCCTATAGAACTGTTGCGCCAACAACAGATTGTTTTATTCACTTGATGCGAATGCGGAGGGCTCAAGTGATGGGTTCTGACAAGTGGGTTGATGTAGAGAAGAGGGTATCAAAAGCAGATGCCATTTCAATGTTTAATTTTAAAGAAGGACCGAAGCGGAAGATGTTAAAGGTGCAATATTTCAAGCACCCCGAGATTTCACACCATTTATATGATATATTCTTGGATTCCTATGGTAGATTTCCATGGAATGATGAAGTGCCACATTATTTTGCGAGATTTTTTTATGCGGAGTTTTTTAAAACATGAAGCTAGATTACACAGATGTGTCCAAATTTTATGGGGTTGGAAAAGGTAGGACGTATGAATGAGAAGGAGCCTATCGCAATCCATTGTTGCCTAAGCCTACACCTCATTTGGTGCCTCGGCCATAGAGAGTTGTTACATTACGATCAGAGATGGAGGTGCCCTCTTAGATTGGTCTAGAGGTTAGAACCGTCATAGGAGACAGCTTACCATTTGCTCTAATGGTTGTTGATGTGGGAATGGATCGACATAGATCACGTGCTCATTCTTGTGCACATTTTTCTTATAAAACAAACAGTGAGGTAGATTCAGTCAGCCTTGAATATGCCAAGGCATATGCAAAACATTATCGAGATGGATTGTTTGATTTACTCCATCACGAGGAAAGAGGGAGGGGGGAGGTATGTGAGAACTTTTATGTTTTCCTCATAATTGTTAAATAATGTTTTGTTAGTTTATCTAAATATATAATGAACTCATTTGAATTGCAGTTCACCCAAATGTTGGATGAACGTGATTTTATGGTTGACTCTAGTGCTAACGGCCTATGGCCATTTAAAGAGGTACATTTGCATAAATATCTATAAACTTATATGTTCTTATTATTGTCATGACACATTTTTCCAAGATTGAAATTTTGTTTGTGTTCATAGGTCCCGATCCCTTCACCTTGGACCATGGGTATTGGGCCCCTCTCATCATCAATATTGGGAGACATTCCTAGTGTCTCCCAAGATTTGGAGGTAAATCAAGCACCTTTCAAATGTCTTAGTAATGATTAAAAACAATTGACATTTGATTTAAATTTGAATTAAGTTACATTCAAATTACATGTTTTAAATGTTTAAGTAATGGTTTTTTAATTGTAGGTGGGTAAACGTATTGTACAACCTTCCATGGTTGTGGATGTGGTGACCTCTTTGGGTGTTGGCCTCACTTAGGTATATTTATTCATTTTTATTATTTTAACTTCAAGTTGTATTTTTATTAAAGTTTATTTACATCATAAAATTTATATATTGAAGCTTAATTATATGTTGCATGTGTTATATAGGTCAATCGCCAAGAGAATGTGGAGAGTGATATCCATTATCACATATAATGAATATCACATAGTTATATATGTTTTTATACATGTGAACTTGTTGATTTGACATATTCCATGTCAAAACTTTAAACTGATCAGTTTAACTTATATATTTTAAACATATATATAATTTTGGACTGTTCATATATATATATATATATATATATATATATATATGGTTTTATAATTTTGGACTATTCATATATATATATAGTTTTTGGAAGTTTTTGGTTTTAAACGATTTAATTTCGTCAATTTTGTTTAAATGAATTAATTTGGGGGTAAAACATGCAATTAACAAACCAGTGTTTTGCATGGTGAGCGAAAAAATGCTTTGCAATTTTTCGGTGGATAGTAGAAGGTTTTCTCAGAGCCTTTGTAGGTCGATGGAGTACCATCAGCAATAATCGAGATGGTTCCTGCTCCTCCTCGAGAGGAGAGGGACCGCGAAAGCCCGGAAGAGGTGGAGGCAGAGGAAACCACAATGGGATCAGATAAGGACAAAGGAAAAACATTATTAAATGCCCTGACAAATACCAAAGCCGGGGAAGGGTGCAGCGAAACAAGAAAAGAGGAAAACCTTAATCAGGGTACAAGAAGGACAGGACAGTGTGTCCCAAAATCCAATACGGTCCCTTGACTACAAATCAAGCCAGACAGAGTCAGGGAGGAGATTCAATATATGAAGGAAAGGGCCCTCATAGGCAAATTCGTGGGGATCTGGCCCACAGAAAAGATGTTGGTGGGCTGGATAAACTCTACATGGAAACCCCAAGGTCACTATGACCTCCAGTTGGGAGCTAAAGGCTTCTTTACCATCATATTCTTCAACGAAGAAGACAAAACTAAGATCTTCGAGAATGGCCCCTGTTTTTTCAACTCGGCAGGTCTGTTCCTGAGACCCTGGAAAGAATGATTTGACCCAAATAAAGAAAAATTGACCATAGCTTTGGTCTGGATCAGAATGTATTCCCTTCCTTTGGAATATTGGAAGGAAGAAATTCTTACAGACATAGGGAACACCCTGGGGACCTTCATCAAATTCTCTGAACAAATGAGACAGAGGAAATACATCTCGTTCGCCAGGATATGCATCTACCTGGACATCTCAAAAGATCTACCCGATGGAATAGAGCTAACATGGGAAGATGAGGAATGGTTTCAAGCCATAGATTATGAGCATATCCCATTTAGATGCAGGCGTTGCCATGGACATGGACATTTGTTCAGAGACTGCCCCCAAATAAAGAGATCAGGTGGGAAGCAAGAGCTAGAACAGTTGGACACGGAAGGCTTCACCAAAATCCAAAACAAAAAGAGGCAAGCCAAAAAGACTTCGGGTCCTGATGTCCACAAACGGGTGCAAACCCAGAACCGGTTCGCAACCCTTCAACAAGATCAGTCATCAAAAAAGGCCAAAGCTTAGAAAGCAGATTTGCAGGATAAAAACCCAAGTAATCATCAAGGGGGAGAGGATAAAGAAATATCAGGAGAGGCCAAGAATCAATTCCCTTCGGTCTCCCCTGGTATTATATTTGCTTCACTGGAGGGCTGCTCCCTGATTCGGCGTGAGGAACCCCAAGCAGAACCAAGATCAGGGGATGGCACCTCAGAAGATATGGAGGTAGGAGATCTAGACCTTGACAGAATGGAGACAACCTACTCTGATCAATAACCAACAAAAATCCCCCCACAACAAGTTTCCCTTCTAGAGAAAGCGATCATTCAAGCCAATAATGCAAATACCCTAGGAGTAGTGACAGAATCTCTCAAAGTCACAGATGGTAAAGGGAAATACTCAAAAAAAGACAAAAGAGGAAGACCAAGTAACATCCAGAGAATCAAAGCTATAGGAGAACAACTGGTGGTTTCAGGGCAGTATCCAACCATAGATGCAGCCCTTTCCCCTCCCAATTAATCCTTATTAATGCAGATTACAACCTGGAACATCAGAGGTTGTAAGAACGCGCTAAAGAAGCAAATTTTGAAAAGAAGAATAGATAAGGATAAGTCTGGGATTATTTTCCTGCAAGAAACCAAATGCTCGGGAGAAGAGTTAGCAAAGATAACCCAAAATATTTGGAAGGGATGTGAATCGGCTGCCATTGCTGCTAGAGGAGCGGTAGGGGGGCTGGGCATTCTTTGGAACCCCCAAATAGTGACCTTATCTGGGTTTCTTTCCACCACCTTTTCTATATTTGTTGAGTTCCACATACTTGGTACCCGAATTTGTGGATTCATATCCATTGTCTATGGCCCCCCGAAGGCAGATCAGAAGCAGGCTTTTATTGAATCTATCACTGACCTAAAAACCCTTGCTCAGAACAGAGCCTGTATTATTGGAGGTGACTTTAACTTGATAAGGAATCTTGATGAAAAAAAAGGTGGCATTCGAAGCCTAAACTCGGCCAACACTCTTTTTAATAACACCATTTCTGACTTGGAATTGATTGATGTCAAAACAACCAACGGTATTTTCACTTGGAACAACAAGGAATCTGGAGACAGAGGCATTGCCTGCAGACTTAAAATATTTCTACTATCTGAACCGGTCATGATGGCTGGAGGAAACATCCAAGCGGTTGTCCTCCTAGCGGCAAGCTCGGATCACTGGCCCATAACTCTGGAATGGGAGAACACTGGAATTAACCCTCGAAAGCCT
The DNA here is from genome assembly GCA_001517045.1 of Pseudotsuga menziesii. NCBI lineage: Eukaryota > Viridiplantae > Streptophyta > Pinopsida > Pinales > Pinaceae > Pseudotsuga > Pseudotsuga menziesii. Next base: position 104,938 of record LPNX010857459.1, read on the forward strand.
TTTCATTTTGAAAAATTCTGGCTCCTTCAACCAGACTTCCAAGAGAAACTCAAAGATTGGTGGACAAACTCACCCCCTATCAGAGGTACCCGCATGTATCAGTTCCAACAAAAATTGAAACACCTCAAAGACTGCATTAAAAAATGGAACAAGGACTCCTTCGGTAATAGTTTTCAAGAAAAGCAGGCTCTTGAGACCAAGATCCAGCATCTCCAGTCCCAAGTTATTCTCAATTGTTAATTCGAGGATCTGAGGCTTCAAGACAAGACCCTCTTATAGGAATTCAATCAAAGAGAGAGACAAGAGGAAGTCTATTGGAGCCAAAAATCCTGCATCAAGTGGCTTCAAGAAGGGGAGCGTAACCCCAGGTTTTTTCACAAAGTGACCATTCAACACAGGCAGGGAAATAGACTGGACAGACTTAAGAAGGAGGATGGGAGTATTACTGAATCCCAAGAGGATTTGGAGAACACTCTTCATCGTTACTTTGCTAACCTCTTGCAAGAACCAGACAGAGACAGGGAGGAAGCTCAAATAGAGGTTCTCAAACACATCCCCAAATTAATCATGAAAGACCACAAAAAAGTGCTTGGCAAAGCCATCGAGATGTCAGAAGTTGAAATGGCAGTGACCCAAATGGAAAAAGATAAAGCGTCGGGACTCGATGGCTTCACCTCTAATTTTTTCCATGCAGGTTGGGAATGGTTGAAAGAAGAAATTGTAGCCCTGGTGGAGGACTCTCAGAAATCGGGGAATATCCTCAAAGCTCTCAACTCCACTTTTCTAGCCCTCATCCTAAAAGAAAGTGGCACAGAAGACCCTAGTAAACTCAAACCGATCTCTCTTTGCAATGTCATCTACAAAATCATTTCAAAGGTAATAGCTAACCGGTTGAAGCCTCTCCTCCCTCTCATCATCTCCCCGGAGCAAGCTAGCTTTGTGCATGGAAGACAAATCTTGGATGGCATCATCTTAGTACATGAAACTATCCACTCTCTCAAAGCAACCAAGTCTCCAGGTATGCTCCTTAAACTTGATCTTTCAAAAGCCTACGACAAATTAAATTGGCATTTCTTGGAGGGCATTTTAAAAGCATTTGGCTTTGCGGATTAATGGACTTACAGGATTATTAATCTGGTATCCTCTGCTTTCTACTCCATTTTGGTTAATGGTTTGCCCTCATGCCCTTTCAATGCTTCTAGAGGAATCAGATAGGGGGATCCTCTATCCCCATTCCTCTTAATAATAGCGGCTGAGGCACTTGGAAGACTGATCAAGAGCAGGCGAGTAGAGAACAAAATCTGTGGCTTATCCTTAACGGAAGGAATGGACCCACAAACCCATCAACAATTTGTGGATGATAATATGCTGATGGGCCCATCCTCAGTACATGAAGCTAGGGGAATCAAAGATTGCTTGAATACATTTCTTGAAGCCATTGGCCTTGAAATCAATAAGGAGAAATCTCAGACCTACTTTCTCAACACTCCCAGGATCACTAAGCGAAATATCCTTAGAATTCTGGAATTTCAGGAAGAAATCCTCCCTTCTAAGTATCTAGGTGCCCTGATGGCTGAATCTAATACCAGTCAGGTATCTTGGAAAGAGTTGCTGGAAAAGACCAACAAAAAGCTCAGCCTCTGGACCTATAGAACCCTTAATTTTCCAAGTAGACTTATTCTGGTAAAATCGGTCCTCCAGGCGATGCCTATGTATCTCTTTTCAGTTTTGGCAGCCCCAAAAGCCATTATAAAACAAATAAAAAATCTACAGAGACAATTCCTATGGGGAGGCACTAAAGACATAACAAAATGGCCTTTAGTGGAATGGCAAACCATCTGCACCCTGAAGAGTTTAGGAGGCCTGGGTCTCAGAGATCCCTTGGATAATAATAAAATAATGAGTGCTAAGATCTGGCGGAGATGGTTGAACTACCACGAAGAACGATGGGACAAAATGTGGCATTTGAAATATGCACCCCAATGGCCACACAAAAACTTGGTCAGGTTTGGGGAAGACCCCCCTGGTTCCAGCATCTGGAAAATAGCTCAGGAAAATCGGGCGCTGGTGCAAAAACACAGCTTTTGGGAAGTCAGGAACGGTCAAAATGCAATATTCTCGAGTGAAGCTCTGAACCAGGATCCAGCCATCTCAAGGGGGGAAGAAACACCCCTTTTCATGCTCTTTCCTTCAAAACAATGCAATGGCTAATGTGGCAGAATTCTGGGATCATAACAACGTTGATCAGAAGTTCAGAAGATGGAATGCCAAGAGATGGTGGCAAGACAAGGCACCAGGGGAGGACCTAGATAAATTCCTAGCATAACTCTCCAAGAAAAGATTTTCCCTAAGTGACGAACCATATAAGCTCAGGTGGGGGTACTCTACCTCCAGTAATTACAATCCAAAAGAAGCCATAGGCTTTCTAACGGAAACTTGCAATGCAATCCCAGAAGCTAAGTGGAATAAAATTTGGAAGGGTGGATGGTGGCCTAAAATTTCTATCTTTTGCTGGCTGGTTATCAAGCATCGCATCCTAACCTAGGACAGCTTACAGGCCAGAGGTTTTATTGGGCCATCCCGATGCTGCTTGTGCGAGGAGAAGTTAGAGACTATTAATCATTTGCTGGATGAATGCAGGGTGGCCATTGCCTTATGGGAAAGGGGAGTGACCATCTTCACAAGAGACCACAGACACAGGGGAAGACTAGACCTAACCATTGCAGAGTGGCCAACTAATAGCTTCAAAAACAAAATTGTGAATCGGTTATGGGAACTTTTCCTTGGTTTCACAATTTGGGAAACTTGGAAGACTAGAAACAATTTTTTTTTTGAGAACAAAGATAGAAAAACCGAGGAGATATGGGATTCCATTACAAGACATATGAAAGAAACTATAACCCTGCAGTCTTGGTTGCATGAAGAATTTAGTGCGGAAAGCAATGAGCGGAGTATTCTGTAGGATTTCGGGGTTGATGAATTACCTCCAGACAATTCAATTGTTCGCCCGAGGCCGATGCAAGTCTCTAGCTCGACGTTCTGGACCCCTCCTCCCTTTGGAACCTTCAAATTAAATTTCGATGGTGCTGCTAAAGGTAATCCAGGCCCAGCTGGATATGGAGGTGCCATTCGGAATTCGAGGGGCTGCATTCTTAGCCTGTTCTAGAGATTAATAGGGACAAACATGAATAACATGGACGAGCTAGAAGGGCTAATCAATGGCCTGATCTCAGTTAAGCAAACTGGCAATCTTTCACTGGTGGTGGAAGGGGACTCCCAAATCATCATCAACATGGCTCGCAAGCTTCAAGCAGGATCCCTCACGACCCAAGTTTCCAAAAATTGAAGATGGGAGAGCAGATTATCAACCCTCTGGAAGATTCTAACAGGCGAGGAAGCCCTTCTGTTAACTCACGTCAAGAGGGATGGGAACAGGGCTGAAGACGCCATGGAAAATTCAGGTGTGGAGAGTGAATTTTCTTTTCATGCAAAGATTAAGGAAGATGAAGGTAAAACTCAGCAAGTCTAGAAGGGGTGCTCCAAGGTGGCGGAGGAAGATGTGAGGCAAAACGAATCACGCAATGCATGCGAAGGACAGATGGCCCAGATCTAGGATGAGGTCCGATGTTGGAGTGTCGTCATCTCAGCTAGGCCCACCACAGCTGGATCGACATTTGTGGCCGGGAATGGGAACTATCGCTCGCCAGCTGCGGCACAAGGAGGTCCGTCTCAGCATACGGCCTTTCTACCCTAACACGCGGATCCTTCCAGTTTTTTGACGCTCTACATGAGGCCGTTGTATGAGGCATGTGGTTTCAACTCATTACAACCTCTATAACGGATGGGATAATCGCCCTTTCTTTCACTGCGAGGGATTCCATAAAGATGGACACGTGGGAAGGAAAGATGGTAGAGGTCCGGGTACTGATCTTAACAGGAAGCTTTACGGTCTAGAAGCTATGAAGGCGGACCGTATAAAGTGGCATGCCGTAAATTTTGAAGTTGTGAATCGCTCATAGGGGATGCGAGATTGTCTTGATCGTGGCAAGTTGTAGAGCATAATGACTAGTTCAGGGATAGTAAAGGCAGGTGATAGCAGGGGCAGACCCTCGGCGGGGGAGTTTCCTATTTATACCCACTCGCCGGAGGCTCTGTTCACATCCATTTATCTTCTTCCCCTCCTGTTTCGGTCTTCTGTTCTTTTGAAATCCTGCGCCATGCATAGACTGTGGAGGGTTATATCCAGAGCGAGAGGCCACAATCGAGGGAGTAACCTCAGTGAGGCCTCTGTTGATGCTGAGGCAGAGTCAACGCCCCAAACGGCCGCTCCTTTTAATTGGGGCGATCAATACTTGTCTGAAACTCCTCTGGTGGTTGACGCCTATATTTCTATCATGGAAATCAACCTCCTCAGGGAGTTCAAATCGATCATGGGATTCCCCCTTGTTCCCAACCCATTCTGGTTTGCATGCATTTTGTTGGCCCGCGACATTCAGGCCAAAATTCAAACTGCGCAAGGAATCTGTGAGACTATGGAAATTATCTATCGGGGATAGCAGGAAAGTGTGGTAGGTTTTTAACTGTTGGATCAAATTACTCAGAACATGCTTGCTAATCCAGAAGCTGTGCCCGAGAATCTGGGGATCACACCAGTTAACTCTCCAACCACGCAACCTCTCAGGGAGGAATTTCCAAGCAACATCCATAGCGATACCAGCCGTTAGCGGGTAATGCGGTTTGAAGGTAGCTGGTTTTCTTTGTGGCACTTGGAAGGTCCCCATGCCTGTTGTTTGGTCTCAATTTCTTCTTTTGTTAATGGCCTTTGAGCCTCTATGCTTTCTTTTGGGTCGGTCATAGTTATTGTTTCTGTTAGGTAGGCCATTTTGTGTTCAGGTCGGGCTTTAGTGTTTTTTTGTAACCGGCGTTTTGAGAACCAGGCATAGTCAAGCCTGCTTCTCCCTTTGTTTCTGCAAGCAGTCTCCGCCTTTTTGTGCTGAAGGTCATATTTTTTCGACCAGAGGATCAGCCTCTCTTTGTAACATTTTTGTATCATAATAGACTTTCTTACTTACAATTTTTTTTTTTAATTTGGTCATGCGATACATAGATTAATGTCTTTGATGTTAACATACATAGATTTTTCTAAAGAACCACTTTATGAATGTTATGGATGTTCAATATGTTAGTTGATGTTTATATACAAGATGTTGTACTTATGTTTAAATGATTTTCATTTAGAATTAATATTCAATATTCAATGCTCTTTAGGAATGTTAGTTAGGAATGTTTTCAATCATTTGTATGTGGAATAATATATGCATGATATCCATCTGAATTTTCAATAAAATGCACTTTTGGAATAAACTAGTTAGGAATGTTTTCAATGATTTAAGTGGAATAATATATGATATCTTTTGAATATTCATTAAAATGCATTTTATGGATGTTTTCAATCATAAAGAATGTTATTTATGAATGTTTGTATGTTATGAATTTAGATATGCATAGATTTTTCTAAAGAACCACTTTAGGAATGTTAGGAATGTTCATTATGTTAGTTGATGTTGATGTTGGTGGAATAGTATATAATAGCTACAGAATAATCATTAAAATGCAGTTTAGGAATTTGTTTTCAATTATAAGGAATGTTCAATAAAAGGCTGAATGGATTTACTTGGGCACATTCATGATTTCACCTATCAGGAATGTTCAATCTGTTCAATATGTTAATTGATATTTATATACAATATGTTGTACTTGTGTCTAAATGATATTTGATCATTAGTAATGTTCAATATTTAAGGAATGTTCAATCTGTTCAATATGTTAATTGATATTTATATACAATATGTTGTACTTGTGTCTAAATGATATTAATCATTAGTAATGTTCAATATTTAATGCTCTAGTAATGTTCAGTATTTAGTAGTTGTGTTTAAATATTTAGTAATATTTAGTTAGTCATATTTAGTAATATAAAATCATTTATTACTTGTGTCTAAATGATTTTTAATCACTAGTAATGTTCAATATTTAATTATTAGTAATGTATTTTTTCTAGTTCAATTAAATTTATGACTTATGTTACCATTTTATTTGAATATTTTATTTTTTCCTTATTATAGCCATTGAATAGCTTTCACATGTGTCTAATTGGTATGGAATCATAGTCCATCCACATTAAAAATGCTCTAATCACAACCTTACAGATGATAAGAAACTAAAAAAAACACCAAAACTAAGCTACAAATCTCTCTATATTTGCAAAAAAAACATATGCTAATCATAAGAGAGATAGGGATTAATTCCATTGTTTTTATGGCATCATGGGTCCCTTTGCCAATTTGCTAATCATAAGAGAGATAGGGATTCCATCCATTGTTTTTTATAGCATCATGGGTCCCTTTTCCAATCTGTGTCCCTTATTTAAGAGTGTATAAACTCATATATTAATTTATGGGTAGATAATTATGAAAGTGATGTTCACAAAATCCTGTGATACCTTATTTATATGCTCTATAATAGGACTAAGATAATAATTATAGGTTCTAGTATTTTCTTGCATCCCACTAATGAAGAAACAAGAATCATTAAATATTTGAATTTATTTCACAATCCTCTTTTGTCCAAATTCAATCAATATTTTGAAGGGAATAATTCTACATAGTTATTAGAACCTTGGCCTAGGCTTGCTTTAAATTTTAAATTGTGCATTTCAAAATGATGTAGAGTATCTCTAGCATTACTGTACTCATGTGGTCCTTTCATAGTTCCAACAAAAAATCCATAGGATTGTGGTTTGTTAATATAAATCTTGTAATTGTTGTGGTTTGATAAATATGATATCTGTATAATTTTCAATAAAATGCACTTTGTGAATGTTTCCAATAAAATGCACTTTACGAATGTTTTCAATAAAATGGACTTTTGGAATAATCTAGTTAGGAATGTTTTCAAGTGGAATAATATATGATATATGTTCAATATTCATTAAAATGCATTTTATGAATGTTTTCAATCATAAAGAATATTAGTTATGAATGTTTGTATGTTATGAATTTATGATGTTTATATACAATATGTTGTACTTGTGTCTAAATGATATTTAATCATTAGTAATGTTCAATATTTAGTACTTGTGTCTAAATGATTTTTAATCATTAGTAATGTTCAATATTTAATCATTAGTAATGTTTTTTAATATTTAGTAATGTTAATATTGAATGTTTGTATGTTATGGATTTATACAATTGTACATATCAATTTCGTTATAAAATTAATATCGATAATTTTGATGTACATATGTCGAACAATCCAAGAACAATATATCATATAATTTACATCAATTTGATATATACATACGCTAAACAATCTAAGAACAATGAGCTATAAGCTCAACAATGCAAGAACACTATTTTATAAGTTTCGTCAATTTGATGGACATAAGCTCAACAATGTAAGAACTTGATATCATATTTAAGTAAAATTAATCAATTTGACATGTACATAAGTTCAACAATCTAACCTAATAGTCTATCATATTTAAGTTTAAAAAACGCATAGATCTCATAATTTGACAATTTCATAACGAATGTGCTTAAAAATTCATCAAAACAATATAGCTCAGAACTTATCAATAATCACTCTATTGGAGTGTCACAATTATAAAACCAATGAAGACGCCCTTCATGTAAAAAGTATGTATCATGTTCAACATGATTCAAATTAGAAACAGGATCTTAAAGGAATCACGTCCTTCAATTATTCTTTCATGATCAACTTTTGACATCTTCCATCTTCTAGCTTCAATTTTTTATTTGATTTAACTTCTATCAACTTTATGCGAGTTGCACATACCAAATGACTATATTGGTAGCATATGACATCAGGTTGATAGTCTTTAAAGTGAACATCCCTTTCAGTTTGATATGTTTCTTGAAAAAAAAACCTTCTAATAGAATTGACCCTCTTTCTTATATAAAACCTTTGTCATCATAGTCCTCCAATAATTTCATCTTTCTCTTTGTGCATCGCATCAAATAATATCTCACATTTTCATTGCTGTCTATGGGTGCAACCACAACAAATCCATCTCCTACACATAATTAAGAACATTGAATTTGTCAAAAAAAACTTTAAAATAAAAATAGAAAAATTCAGTATTTAGTACATACATAAAATTACCTTCTCTAACCAAATCGAAAATTCTATCACCGTCAGTTGATATTGCAATGTCCTCTGATTCCAACTCTTCAAAGCTTGCGAGTGGCATTTTTCCTTTTAAATTAATTTCGTTGTGTTTCCAAGCTTTAACATAATTGTCATTGATGTTTTCACAATTCTCTATTGATTCTGTGTCCTCCATGCAAATAGGACAAAAGCATGTTAGCTTCCTACTATCAAATGAAAACACATTTTGGAAGGTTTTTGTTTTGATTGAGTGTAAATCTCGAGTTCCATGAATAGTGCTAGCATCATATGGGATTGATCTGTCTATATCTTGGATTCCAATATGCCAAAAAAACATGTCCAACATAAACAATTTTACATGTACATGTGAATAAAATGTTAGTAGATGTACATAATAAAGGCATTATAAGTTGAATAATTATGTTTTGAAAACAAAGTTCATACCTGCGCACATCTTTTGATTGTTGATTGTAATCATGGTTGAGATTTAAATGACACCATTGAACAACTTGATTTGCACACACAAATCGATCAGTGAAATGGTTCATTTGATGCCTTCGAAGTGCTCGTTTTACACATGCCTCGACACCATCGTGCTCCCCTTTTCCATGACCAGTTTCAAAAAAATTCCAACGATGTTTCATATTTGTTTTTTTATGAAGGAGACATAGCCAGAAGAATGATCGTGAAGATTTAAATTGCCTTGCACATTCATCTGACCATATCCAATGTTCATTCATTACATCTCCACGTGTTTTCAATGAACCATAAATAATATCAAAACAATGTTGTACATAATATGTATCATGCATGCGGTCATCGCCGATATAGAAATGGTATTCCTTGATCACATGTCGATTGTCATTCATGCTTTCTATATCATCAACATTTTGTTGAGCATGTCTATATAGAACATGGACAAATATAGAAACTTGGTCAGAATGATAATATTCACTCTATATTTCTTCTTGTGCTTCAAATGTGTAATTCTCTGTGAAATCAACCACTGAAAAAATAGTCCCCTGTGGAAAAACATCACGTGATTGTTTGAATTGCAAGTCTTGCCATCATGCTCTATGTGAATGTTTTATGTATTTATAAATTTCTTTTTTAAACTTCTTCAAAAACTCTGTAACACTGATTTTATCTTCTTGTAAATATATTCTTTTCGAAAGAGTGTTTGAAGAACTTGTAGAATTGTGGGAATACGTGACATATTCATATCTCTTCCAATCAACTATAATATTTGACAATGACTTATCGTTAATATCAATAGGATATTTATGGTGGAATAAAGCTAGAGTTCCACAATTATCACATTTCTTTCCACCGACACATCTTTTGTTGTAAAAAATCTCGTGACTATCTTTTTCACATAGAATTTTAGATATAAAAGCACGAATTGTGGAAGGAGGTGAATTCGACCAAAATGTTTTACCAAACCGAAGGAATGTGTCATAATATAATTCAAACTCAACATGATAGTGACAACAACATGTGTCACGAATAGTGATAGGCCTAACATGCCATGGATTCTGTTGTACAAATGTATTGATTGACAAATTCAATTCATTGTGTTCATCTTTGATTGAACAATTGTATTTGAGTCATCTCCAATATATGTTTTGGATGGATTTCATACTGATTTCGAGATATTCTGCATCGTATCACGTCTCTTGCATTTGGTGAAACACGAGAATTTGCCACCCAATATTCATGCATCATGGCTTTAACACTTTCACCGACCCTATCTTTATAGGGTTGTCTACAAATAATTGCCCAACAAGCAATCTCATCATTTGCATCTATTTGTAATCGAAATTTGTTATATTTGTACAATGTTTTCCATGAAGTTTCGATAACCTTTGTGATTTGTGTTGTCAAACATTTTTGTCTAGTACTAGATGAAATAATCATTGTTTCTATTATTCTACGTGCAGCACTAGTATCTTTCTTTCTGGATTTTCCAATCATTTTTATTGCATTGGCTATATTTTCGAACACATTTTGCTTCACCCTTGAATCTTTTGTCTTCTTCTGAATACCCAACAATGACCAAGCTTCCCTCAACTTCTTGGAGAATTTTTTTGGTATTCCTTCAACTTCTTCAAAGACTAACAAACACCTCAAAATTTGAGTTTGTGTTGCCATTGATTCATTTTCCACAAATTGTTCATGCATCTTTTTAGCACGATATCGTACAATATGGTCAGGTTTCGTGTTTCCGAATTTTTCTTTATCAACATTTTGTAACATGTCGTTGTCAATGATGAAGCCACCTATATATATTTCAATTTGAATTTTAATTTAGAATATTTCAAATATACTTAACTTGAATCATAAAAATATGACTCGTAATTATAATTATAATTACATGGTTTAAAATCTTTTAATAACAAATATATATATAATATTACCTCTATTGGATTGAATATTTGCATCGTTTTGTGATTCTTCAATGTCTTCAACATCTTCAACATTTGTATCTGCATTTGGAAATTATATTAAAAGATACATCATTTACAAAAACTAGTTACTGCATTTTAAACAAATTTACAATATCCGTACATACCTGATTCAATTTATTCTTGAGTTTGATTTTGAACATTCCTATCATCAAAATTTTGATCCAAGTCTCTAGTTACATCATCATTAGCTATGTCTTCAATATTTGTATTCTTGTGTTTCTTTTTTTCATGGTATTTGAGTTTTTGCTTTTCATTATGTAAGGCATCATCTCGAGTGCGATCGCATTTCCTCTTTCACATTTTTTTGTTGCCCGTGATTATTCAATGCATACCTCAACTTAGAATAAATTTCCCTCAAGAGAATCTTAATCATCAAAGAAAAAAATTCACCTTAGAAAATACAATAAAAGTAAGAGTCATCCACCTCAAACAATATGACTACAAAAAGTAGCGATAATGGCTACAAAGAAGGTTATCAACCAAATTTGGCACTTCTAGGCCACTTGAATTACAAACAAATTACAGTTTATTTAAATGTTATAAAAGTATAATTAACCAGTATAAAGCCACGCTCACTAAATATAAGCAAGGTTATAAAAATTAAATATGTCTATAAAATATTGTTCAAAATATTTAAAAAAAAATGTACCATGGACTAAATTGGTGCAGAATTTTTAAGAAAAATTGTACCATAAAATATTTTCCAGAAACATCTTCCGTAAAGAAAAAAAGACAACAAATTTTCAAAATAATGTTTGCTATCAAATAAAAATAGCCTTCACCTTAAAAGATAAGTTTTAAGAATACTTACTAGAAAAGAGAGCCTTCCTTCTTCTATAACTGTGTAAAATGTTGATCAAATATGTTAAGCCTTCATTCATATAAATAAAGAATTGAAACGGTGTTTCAAAAAAACGTAAAAACGTTTCGAGTTCATTTAACAAAACAGTGTTTGGAAAAAACATTTCAAGTTTTTTTCCGGGAAGCCCGACGAGATGGCATCCAATTATGAATTTTGGATGGACATATTGGAATTCTCATGCGTTCCAGGTTTCCCACACAAGTACGCCATTAAAGACGGTGGGAAGGCATTGTTCCCATTGTTCCAAAAGTATCAGAACCATGCAGCATCCCATGTGCAAGCATTCATACAATTCATTCGGGAAAGTAACATCGCAGATGAATACACCAAGATGAGGCTATTTCTGTTGTCTCTTCCCCTTGAAGTCAACTTATCTATCAGAAAGTGGTATGAGGATTTTCCTCGCAAAAGATTTTCTTCTCTTAGGAAATGCATTCAATCCGGGATGGGATTACGGTGTAGAAGAACAGGAAAGAAATGCCATGATCGATATAATATGGGAAGAAACCCTGGGAAAAAGCCAGGCTCAAGATGATGCAAGAGACGGAACCACAGATGAAATTCCATTCAAGTTTGAAGATCTTGATAATCCAATTGCTACAGTAATGGAAATCGATTTTGCTCCTCTTGATCTACCAGCTTTCCCAGGATACTCAAATGAGCTACCAGAGGCATTCATAACAATACACAACATTATGCATTACAACATCTCCCCCTTACATCATTTGTATTTTTAAATCTATATTTAATTATTGAACCTGTAAAATTTGTATTTTTACACCATGATTGATCCAAATCCTAGGCTATACCAAGTGTCGAGAGGGATAAAATATTTGGAGGTGCAAACCTCTTCTTAAGTATTGCACTCAACTATTAGATTTGGTGTGATTCAGACCAAAAGACATGTCTTTTTATTTAAGGTCGACATATAATATTTTTATTATTAATATTTAATACTATTTATGGCCGACATACAATATTTTATAGTATTTTTTATTTTGTTAGGAAAGAACATTACGACATCTCCCCCATACAGGGTTTTAAAACCATGTGCAAGGCCCTCCTACAAGCATGGGTTGTTTAGGAGGCCTTGCACATGGTCTTAAAACCATTTGCAAGGCCCTCCTAAACCATGTACAATAAAACCATGGGTTGTTTAGGAGGCCTTGCACATGGTTTTAAAACCATGTGCATGACCAACATTTATTTGGCGGATAATTCAGTTTTTTATTTTTTATTATTATTTTATGTAGGAACATTACAACATCTTCCCCATTTTGTGTTGTTTTTGTGGCCGGCATTTCTTTTGGCCAATAATTATTTATTATTTATTTTTTATGGCCGACACTTACATGAAAAACATTACATAACGTTACAAGATCTCCCCCATACTGGGTTGTAGAGTGCCTCTTGGTGCAATAACTCTCTATAACATTACACATTATGACATCTTTCTCATACTGGGTTGAGAGCACCTTTCTTCTCTCGATGCAATTAAAGAAACTCATGTATAGAGCTCTTGAGAGAGCATAACTCATCATAGCACAAAATAATGTGGGTGGCCTCGGATTTCCATCTGGATCAACTTTGTAGTAGTGACCATAGTGCCATAAACAATTACCCTCAATGTGCCCCACCTCTTTATAGTTGTGACAACATGATGGAGAATGATTCATATTAATACTTATGAGTTAGTTATCTTGGTTTTTATTTGGCTCCCTTTTTCTCCCTTGGTTGACTCTACCATAAATAGATTCTTGTCAAATATCTCAATGAGCATGAATAATGCAAAAAAATATTTTATATAGTGAGTATTTATCCTACAAAAGTTGAAATGTACTACCACCATATTACTAATGTACTTGTATAATAAGTGTTAATGATAAGGATCATGTCTAAGTTTCCTTCATATTTAACTAAGACTAGGATATACTTTTCTTGGCATATTGAATCAAATAGATTATCAACTATCCCAACAAATATATGGTATATATATTGAAATTATTTTATAGGTAGCCTTATTTTGCACAATGTGCACCAAACTACCTCTCTTGCACTTTATAGTCTTTTCACCATCTATTGAATTCACTTTGATAGAGAAGTTAATTGATAATAGAATTGGGCTACCCTTGGAGCCAAGCCTAAAACCAAAGATTCATTCGTTAAGGAACTCAGCCTAAAACTAAATATTCTACTTACTCTAGTATAGCTTAAAAGAATCATAAAATCTTAGAATTATTGGTCACATTCCCAATTAATGACTCCAAATTTTTCTTAATCTCCTTTTGTTCTATAATGATCTATTGTTTTGACTTTTAAATTACAACACAAATGGATTTATGAAGTTTGTCCTCAACTAAATCAAATCTAGACCATGTAGGGTGGGAGCACTCTTCTCACACTTCATGTAGCTTTGTAGTGCTCTTCCTTAGAGATTTTTTGGAATTCTACATAGTTTTTCCTAGTTGTGGTTCTACATGCATGATAGAGGGACTAGTTTCAAATTTTAATCTGTCTTTCTCACATTTTTGTGAAACACAAGTAAACATAGAGATGATTCTTTTATCCAAAAACAAATTTATTAGATATTGGATATTGTGTAATATATGGGGCTCCTACATCAACACTTATATAACACAAAAATTAAAAATACTCTATTTTTATTATTTTATATATATTTATCATATTTCTAAGTGAACATTTTAAAATCTTAATCTATTGATTTGAGAAATCACTTTCTTATAAAACCCTTTTTACACCACAAACTTCCTCTAATGTATTATGAATGAAATCCCACGCTAAAAGCCAATGTGTAATCAATTTGGTTGACTGATGGAAAAATCCCATACTGAAATCCCAATGAGTAATCAGTTTGGTTGACTGATGAAAGCGCTACCATCTCGGCGACTGCAAGAGAAAACATTTGATCTCTTCATCTAAGCCAAAGGGACCACCTAGCAACATGCAGTTTTGAACCCCTACGAGGCCTTCTACCAGCACAAACATCAATCCTTTCAATCTAATTGCAAATGCATCTCCAGTATTGGATGAGATTTGTGCAAGATGAGGAAAATCAAACAACATTTTTATTTTTAAGAAAAGGCCCATTGGGTGGTGAATTGAAGTCTTCATTGTCAATTTGTTAGTGTTTGGTGGTGAATTAAAGTCATAGTTTCCCATTTGTTAGTGTTGTAACATTGTTATTGACAAAGAAGAGCAACCTTTGGTAGTTTAAACTCTTTTAGATGAGCTGCATATCAATTAAGAACAAGATATGTCTGTTATCTTGTCTAACAAGGAAAACAAAGGCAGGAGAGTTGACCTGGAAGGATAAGAAATGAAGACACAAGCTAGAGATCCTATGTGGTGCAGGATCAAGAACACCCAAGGGAGGTCAATATTTCTACGTGGTGCAGGATCAAGAACACCCAAGGGAGGTCAATTCAATGAGTCTTTAGTTCAAACAAATTGAATTAATGCACCAGTGTAGTGGTTGTGAGGTTAGTGGATGCACTGGGTGCATTGAATCTTTTTGACACTGATGTGTTTTTTTATATCAAGGAGAGAAACCTAAATACAAGGGAGTCTCACTTCAGTGGATATTGGCCATCAACTGGTCGTCGTCTTTAATCATTGCAACGCAGCTCCATAATGAAAAAGAAGGTGACTCCTTCTGCACATAGATTCACCCTAGTAATAACCGTTCACATGGCTTCTCTTAACGCAACCCTCTTTCTTTGATAGACTCACCAGAAATTCTCACATATAGACTCGACAAGCAATTCCTATGACGGTCGTCTCCTTGTCCTTTCACAATGATTCCTCTCTAAAGGTATGATGAGCTCTTACAACTGGAATTAGTCTTCTCTGAGGTAAAACCATTGCTTTAACAATCAATATGGAATGCCGAGCCTTACTCTGATCTAGCTAAGAAATCGATGTGTACTTAAATTGTTGTAGGCGATTTCCTGGATTCCAAATGTAATTAAATGACCATAGAAGAGATCCTAAAAGGAACAATTAGAAAACCAATCAACATTATTACAGAAAATCAAAATTTTCAAATTCCGTTGGATAGTTTTTCAAATCAAGCGACCTCCAAAAGTTCAGGTCATAACAGAATAACACATTTACCTCAATGAAAAAAGCATGGCCTTAAACTGTGGCACAATGTCGAACATGAAGGCTGCATTTTGCTTAATCCATTCCATGAAACCTTCGTTTCCTGTATATACAAATATCGAAGGTTTGGTGGAATCTCCACCCCAGTGGTCGAAACTCATGAGATACCTCTATTGAAAGGTTTGATAACTCTCGAAGATGAAGCTAAAATGGTCGAGGATATGTGTAGTTCCTGACATAGTATTTTGCAGTATGGGTAGAGGAAGGTGCCTTAGCAGCACCATGTGAGAATTGTTGTACCATTTAGATCAACAAGTAATGAGTGCAATCATATTCCTAATTATTATGCAATGAAGAGGAGTGAATTATACAAAATGAACAAACCGAATCTCATCGGAAACATACAAGTATTGCTCAGAGAATTACAGTATTATCTTCATTAAAGAATCAGGTGTTACAATAGTGTTACACAAGGAGGAATTCGAATAATTAGGGATGAATTCGAATCCACCAACTGACTCTAACTGTATCTAACTGCATGTTTAACTAAAGATGTATAAATCACTATCGGATTCTAAGTGGTTGGCTCCAGATGTATAATTCAGTCAATCCATCAATTATAATCAGTTAAACTAGTCTAACTGCAGTGGTAGGTGAGAAGTAGGTGAGAACTAGCGCATTCCCACATGCAACCATGCATAAATAGCGCTAACTACTAGAGGAGAACTAATTGAAGAGTAACGAAGCTTAACTAGTTACCAACTACCAACAACTGAAGAAGGTTGGTGACGACACTCCCAGTGGCTCCTAAAATGTAAGGATTTTTCTAGGAGGCGCCTAAAATGATGCATGTAAGTGCAATCAATCTCAGTTAGCCTCTATTGATGTTCCCCACACTCTAGTGGCTGGTACATGTGGCCCCATTAGGCCAAGTGGACCCAATTGTACTAGTGGACCCAATAATAATAAAAATACTTCTATGTTAGGAAAATATAAATTAATAGATAGTTTGGACAAGGGAGGATTATAAATCCTAACACCCCCCTGAATCCTAACTTGGACAATTGTGTGCCCTAGAAACAAGGCCAAAAGTCACCCATATACAATCTAAAAGATAAAAAAATGTTGCTTAATAAACCGAGGAAATAGGGGAAAACCTCATGGGAACCCCCCCCCCTCAAAATAAGGAGGAACAGGAAAATACAAGCTATATTTAGAAGAAAGAAGCTTCCTCCTTAGAAAAATAACTTACAAAAACTCTACTTCAATTACAGCTCTCTATGCAGAAGTATGGTTCTTCTGTGCAGCAGCATCCTGAAATTGTGCATGTGAACCTCTCAATGTCTTTCTGAACTGATGAGTGTGTGTGTTTCTTCTGTATGGAAAAGGTTGAGAATGATCAAGTTTCTTTTTCCATGGGCCAAGTAGATAATCATTCGCTATCATCAAGTAGCACCATCCTGGAACATTGTTGCACCACTTTGTAGGGAGCGAATATGTGAGAGAGACAAACATTGGGCTTATGCCCATGCAATGTTTTGAATGGAGTGGCACTAACCACTGATTCATGAGGCGCTCTGTTCTGCAAATATGAAGCAAATTTTACAAATTCTTCCCAAAGAGGAGGGAGATTCTTGCCATGGAGAAGGCATGTGCCATCTCCTTCAGTGATCTATTCTTCCTCTCAGCCACACCATTCTGCTGTGGTGTGTATGGAACTAAGTGTTCCATTTGAGTCCGCTCTGATTCACAATGATACTGAAAGTCTCTTTTGATGTACTCTGCTCCTTTATTAGATCGTATGGACTTGATTTTCTTACTAAAACTATTCTCAACCATAGCTTTAAAAACTTCTGATTTATGTTTCATAAAGTAGATCCAACAATACCTAGAACAATCATCAATAAAGGTGAGGAAATACTTGCAACCATTGATGGATTTTGTGGGGATATGTCTAGCCACATCACCGTGTGTCAAATCAAGTATAGAGGCAGCTCTATGTGCCTTATGAACTCCATACCTCTTCTCTGGATGCTTACCAACTAAGCAACTAGAACATACTCCATCGGAAGTTTGGATGAGAGGTAAACCTTCAACCATTTTATCATTGTGGAGTTGCTGGAGATACTTGAAATTGAGATTCCCAAATATCTCATGCCAAATCTTACTGGTGTTGTTAGCATGAGACAATAAAGTTGTAGGAGGTGAGATAGGAAAAAAATGTGAGAACTCATAAGATTTAGTAGAATGATTTGCAATACCTTTCACTATGATCTCTCTAGTAGTTTTTTTTTGTGATCGCAATTGAACCTGAGTCGAATGTAATTTTCTTGGGAGAGCCTGTATGGGTCATCTGATAAACATACAACAAATTAGCTGCAAGGGAGGGCACATAGAGAACATTTTTGAACTCACCATGATTGGTTTTAACTGAACCTCTTCCTTCTGCTGGAATTTGGGAATCATCTCCCATGTGAATGTTAGGCCCTTTTGATTGTGTGAGGGTAGAGAAAGATTCTTTGGAGGCAACCATGTGGTTGGATGCTCCAGAATCAATCAAATATATTGTTGACTGAGTAAGGATAGCCTTCAAGGCATGACACCTTTCATCATCTTCTGTCTATGGTCCATCATCAGGCTTCTTTGCTATTTGTGGAAGAGCAATGCTATTCTTCTTGAGGAGGGCAGTCAGCTGGTCAACTTGATTCTTCATGCAAGAGTATTCTGGATGAAAATCCCTCATATAATAGGGACGCATCTTCTTTTGAAACTTCTTCTTCTTCTTAGAGTTCAAATCTCCTTCAGAAGTCTTATGATTCTCTTTAGGCTTCGAATCAACTACTTTAGGCTCCTTCCCCTTAGATTTCCATTTAGCTTGTGCTTTGGTAGAGTCTGTCACTATGAGGGATTGATATTTGGAAGTCTTGATGACTCCCATCTGGATAACCTTCTCTTGCTCCTGTATTAAGGACTCGGCAAAGGAATCAAGTGAGGGAATCTTCCAATTGGGAATGGAAGCTCTTCCAGAATGGAATATTGAGACAAATACAGAATACTCAGAGCCTAATTAGCTGAGTATGGAGAACACATGTTGCTCATCCTTCCTTTCTATTCCGCACTATCTGCATTGAAGTGCTATAAACTTGAATTTAGTAAATAATTGTTGTATGGTATCAAAACTGCTGGGATGTAAGGCTATCAACTTGTTCTCCAGAATGTGTCCTCGAATCTCATCTTGCTTACCAAACAAGACTTCAAGCTTCTCCCAAGCTTCGCTAGGAGTCCTCAAACCTTTAAGGTGAAAGAGGAGATCTCTAGATATGTGAGTGCATAGATAACCGAAAGCTTCATCTAAGCGGTTCAAAAACTTGATTTTCTCAACTAGATGATGGGGCTCAACCTCCCTTCCAAGTATTAACCCGAAATAGCCCTTTTTACGCAAGGACAACTGCATCTTCTCCCCCCCCCCAATCAACATAATTGAAGGGTGCTAGGGTCCGAGGTGTGGAGGGTTGAGAATCCATAATTCTCCTACTGGAATAGACAATATCTTCACACAAGCTACGTAGCACCTGTAGAATCTCACTACAAAACCAAAATCATTTGAACTATGTTAGAATTAAGCCTCCCCTCTCGACATGAACACTTTTTCAGGGCCTATCACACCCGCACCACCACTCGGAATAAATTCAGAGGAAGCAAGGCACTCTTTGCGGGAAATTTGTGGAAACCCAGTTACTTCTGGTGTTCAATGGAGAGTAGACACACTTAAATCTTGCATGAGATGGCTCTGATACCATGTTAGAATTGTTGTGCCATTTAGATCATCAAGAAATGAGTGCAATTAGATTCCAAATTATTATGCAGTGCAGAGGAATGAATTATATAAATTGAACAAATCAAATCTCATAGGAAACAGAGAAGTATTACTCAAATAATTACAGTATTATATTCATTAAAGAATTCGGTGTTACAATAGTGTTACATAAGAAGGAATTCGAATCATTAGGGATGAATTCGAATCCACCAACTGACTCTAACTGTATCTGACTGCATGGATAACTAAATATGTCTAAATCACTATCAGAGTCCAAGTGGTTAACTCCATATGTATAATTCAGTCAATCCATTAGTTATGATCAGTTAAACCAGTCTAACTATATTGGTAGGTGAGAAGTAGGTGAGAACTAGCACCTTCCCACATGCATCCATGCATAACTAACGCTAATTGAACTGGAGGAGAACTATCTGAATGTAACTGAAGAGTAACCAAACTTAACTAGTTAACAACTCCCAACAACTAAAGAAGGTTAGTGTCGGCACTTGCAGTGTCTGCTAAAATGTCGGGATTGGTCTAGGAGGCACCTAAACCGATGCATGCAAGTGCAATTAGTCTCAGTTAGCCTCTATCAATGTTCGCCACACTCTAGTGACTAGTACATGTGGCCCGATTAGGCCAAGTGGACCCGCTGGTACTAGTGGACCCAATAATAATCAAAATACTTCTAAGTTAGGAAAATATAATCTAATAGATAGTTTGGACAAGGGAGGTTTATAAATCCTAACACTTCGATATTCCGTTCATAGAGGATGGGGCGCATGCAATTCGACGAGATGACAACTTCGGACGATTGGACTTCATGTCAACCCAAGGCAGCAAAGGGTGGGGTCTCGAGCCTCTTAGCCTCCACACATGAAGCAGAGGGGGGTTAGGATGTAATGCAACCTTGATGATTTAATATAGGCTTGAATCCCCCTTTTGTACACATGCAAAGGTGGAAGTTCAAGTGACCTAGCGCTGGAGGTACGATAAATTCCAATAAAATTTGAATTTCAAATGATTTTATTGCACAACATGGAGGATTTCATATTTGACAAAGTATTTTCTGGGTGATTTGATAGAGGACCTTGTACACCCTAGGCCGCACCTAGCTTTAAAATGAACCCTTCATCATTACCCTAATTCCCACCTCAAGCATGCTCATAGGAGAATGGAAAAAAGAATGGAGTCAAATGGATTAAGGAAAACATCGTGAAGGGGATTGACTCTTGAGGGTGCAAATCGTCGAGAGAATATCCCACTACCCCACCTTATGTTCACTTCAACTAAGGACCTTCCTTACCTGCCTACTTTCCATCCTCTGTTTTTGTTCTTCATTTTCTTTCAAGTATCCTTCCTTCATCGCAGGATCTGGATCTCTTAGGAGGGGAAGTCAATCGGTCTCACGACTTATGGAAGTCAATCCACAAGTGTCCTCTAAGTTTTATTTCATAATGAAACAGTGAATGGACAAACGAAGAGGATGAATGTCAATGGATGATATATTTATTAAAAATGCAGATTTTTTTTGCAGACTTTTTACTCAAAATTTGGTCGTCAATTTATTCACTTTCATTGTCAGTTTATTCACACTTCTGCATAATTCAATATTTCCCATAAACAACTTTCAGGGCAATCCTTCATTGGAAGTTTTATCCATTTGAAAAACTTGTCCAAACATAGCTTTCAAAGCTATACTTCATTACATTTTTTTACATATATGCATTGTTTTTGTCAAACAAACATAGGCTGGTCAATTTCTTGTTACATATTAGTAGTGCACATATTTTAATTTGTCATACATTTGATAAAGATTATAGCAGTGCACAGAATTTAGGTAATATTTACAGGATTTCTCAAGAGAGTGTCCAAGAAAATTCACTACTCAAATAGATAGAGGGAAATGACTGTGTATAAGATTACGAGAAAAACAAATTATTTGATTGATTCACAATTTTAAAATAAATTGAATTGGACATTCTAGTATGTCAGTCTGTCGACTCCTGGATGAGATTAGAATCACATTTTTGTTTATGCAGATTTCAAATCTTGATTATGTCAAGATTTCATGTATCTCAAAATACAGAACCACAAAATTACTTATGCAGATTTCACATATCAATTAAGTCAAGATTTTGTGTATCTCAAAATATAGAATTGTTTCAACTGTTACTGTGTAGTGTCAACGATAAGATCATAAAAGATATTATGATGTACATTCTATGTTTTTCAATGACCATGTGAAATGAGAAAGAGAAAAAATAAGGGTTCCTCTGGAGCTTCTCATCTCACCTTTAAAAATCAGCAATTAATTTTATTTAATAATTAGAGGAAATTTCAACTCAAAATGGGCATTTTAACTTTTATTCAAATTCCATGTCATCATGTGTTAGCCAATGAAATTTCTTTAAATTTGAAATACCGTATAGGTCTTAAACACTTTTTTAATATAAATTTGGGGATAGGCATCATAAAAAAACTACTTTTTTTGTTTGTATTTTTGACATATCTCCCTGTGTTTTTACTCAAATTTCGATCGGGAGAGCTCGTTGGATGCGGAATTAAATTCCGCATCCAACGAGTACCCACTCGGCATACTTTTGACGGACCCCGCTACCCCAAAAACAAGAAATACTTGAAAAAACGGAATGATGATATGTCAAAAATACAAACAAAAAAGTAGTTTTTTTCTTTTCTTCCTCCAAAATTAATAAATATTATTTTATTATTTTAACTATTATTTTATTAGTTCATTTTAGGAGGCCCATTTTGAGTTGAAATTTCCTCTAATAGTGACTATGGAGATACACTATTAATAATTGGGAACATCCCCCACCAAGGTGGTGGAGGTGAACCATCACATAAGTAAAACATTAAAATATTAAAGAAACTATGGTTATACAAAGACGTGCATAGAAGCACTACTGAACTAAGTATTTTCACAGTCAAACCTATAGGAAACTATTGATGAAATTATAGTTGCTCATGAAAGGTACCTTAATGCGATTGTAGAGAAGTCACTTATGGGGGAACGATCTCATCATTTGTATAAAACATTGTTTTCATTGTTTGATCTCATTTTATGCTTTAGGAGCCATGTGGATAGATTATATGAAAGTGCCTGTGAAATGCAGGTGAGGTATATTGTTTCCCTTTTCCTCGTCCATGTAATTTGGTCTCTTTGTTAATAATAGTAAGTCATAAGGCCAACATTTTTGTATCAAATAATAATTGTAATTAATATGCAAATAATAAGTCAAACATGCAAATAATGAAATAATATCTGAATAATTAATTCACATCCATTTTGATATAGAGACTAACCTAGAAATGGAAGATGTGCATGCGAAAGACGTTATGAGACAAACACGAGATCTAGACAAAAGTACAGAACGCCAAACATCAAAAAACATATCAAGAATGAAAATCTAACGAAATGACATCAAAAGAACAAGAAGAAGACTTTAAACAAAAAATAGAACAACAAAAAGAATATCGAAAAAGAAAGTTGGACGATTGAAATTGACGATAATATATCAATACCATGTGAAGAAATGAAATCAAAACAACGAGAAGAAGACTTGAAGCGAAAAGTAGAACAACCAAACAATATCCAAAGCAAATGTTGGATAAAATGATGACAAAAAAAGAAGAAGAACGAAAAGAACAAAAGGAAGATCGAAAAAAATAATATCGAAAAAGAAAGTTGGATGAATTGATAGCACAAGAAGATGTCAAAACTACCATGTGTGAATATAAGAAAAGATGAAAAATATAGATTGAGAACGATCACAATGTGAACCATATTTTCATTTATTTAATCCTTACAAAATTATTGTTTCTATTTTTTAATTTAACAATTTATTCAATCCTTAATACTTATTACTTACATTGAGATAATCCTCATAATTCTATCTGTGCTTTCAACTTAACCTGTTCCTTACAATATTGATCAAACTCCAGTTTTGTGTCACCGTCCACGACTGAAACCCGCCTCAATCCAAATCCTAGGCTCTATTAAGTGTCGAGAGGGATCAAATCTCCCGAGGTGCAAACCTCTTCTCAAGTATTGCACTCAAGGAGGTTTGCATCTTGAGCGATTCGATCCCTCTCGACGCTTGATAAAACCTAGGATTTGGATCTATGCTAGTAATATATATCAATTAACATTTTTTTATAAATAATAAAATATGAATAAACTTTTCAAATTTTAAAACCTATGTTTTAAATTTATAAAAAGTTCATCTTCTTCAAAATAAATAAATAAAATTAATGTGGAGGTAAAAAACCTAGATATAGAAAGAGTGATACTTTGTCCATTGCAAATCACCAATAAAGATTTTGTCCATTACATATCAACAATATAGGTAACCAAATTTTAGCATGAAATTAAAAAAAATTAATGGGATAAAAGAATTTTAATATTTAAAAAAATCAATATATGAAAATTCTAACAATATATAATAATAATATATGAAATTTAACAATATTATAATTAAAGTTTAAGAATAGAATAATAATAATAATATAAGAAATTCAACAATATGATGATGATAATGGTTGTAAATTTTTATTAAGATCAACTTTGTTTTATTAAATTTTATTAAAGAATTATTTGAAATACTTTAGAATTTTAATTCTATGTTTAAAAAACTTGAAAATAACCTGTAATTTTGATGGGTTAGAAGGTTAAGAAGGCTTGTATTATAGCAAAGATTTTGAAATTGAGATCCAATGTGACTAACATAGATAACTCTAAGAGAAAATGTTTTTCATCCTCAATGCTCATAATCTCACAAAGATGATAAATCCTTTCAGCCCGTGGTGTTTTAGGAATTGTACACAACCTTGTTTCACTATAAAGCTCATGAGAGTTTGTTCTTATCTTGGCTATACTAATTGTTTCTTAATATTAGTTAAAACATAGACATACTTTTGATCTTCTAGATTATGGTTAATGACCTTCTTATAATATTTTATTTTTTGTTTAACCTCTAAATTTTTATTTCATTACAAATTCTCCTTAAATTTAGATGAAGTACTATTTTTGATATTATTGATATTTTGCAAAGTGACATTTTCGTCAATTCCCCAATGGTCTAACCAAGCGAAGGCATCTTTAAACCAACCCTGCTTGAGTTGTATGTGGTTTTAACAATATTTTAATGCAATTTTAGGAAGCCTTTGGTCTCCCATGCTATTTCTCTTGCACTTGTACATCAAGTACATAGTCATAGTTATGCTCTCTATGGGGGAAAGCCCCACTTCAATGAGGAAAATACCAACATAGATCCAAATCCTAGGCTCTATCAAGCACCGAGAGGGATCAAATCTTTGGAGGTGCAAACCTCTTCTTAAGTATTGCACTCAACTATCAGCTTTGGTGTGCTTCAAACCAAAAGACACATCTTTTTATTTAAGGTTGACATATAATATTATTATTATTAATATTTAATACTATTTATGTCCTACATATAATATTTTTTATTATTTTTGTATTTTGTTAGGAAAGAACATTACATCTTCCCCATACATGGTTTTAAAACCATGTGCAAGGCCCTCCTAAAACCATGAGTCGTTTAGGAGGCCTTGCATATGGTCTTAAAAACCATTTGCAATGGCCTCCTAAACCATGTACAATAAAACCATAGGTTGTTTAGGAGGCCTTGCAGATGGCCTTAAAACCATTTGCAAGTCCCTCCCAAACCATGTACTATAAAACCATGAGTTGTTTAGGAGGCCTTGCACATGGTTTTAAAACCATGTGCATGACCAACATTTTTTTCCGTGTTGTTTTTCTGACCGACATTTTTTTGCTGATAATTAATTTTCTTATTTTTTATTGTTTTGTTAGGTAGGAACATTACAACATTTCCCCCATATTAGGTTGTTTTTGTGGCCGACATTTATTTTGAAGGATAATTAAATTTTTTATTTTTTATGGCCCACATTTACAAGAGGAACATGAGGAGCATTACATAACATTACAAGATCTCCCCCATAGTGGGCTGTAGAGCGCCTCTCGACGCAATGATAGGGAGTATTGGTTTTAATTTTGAGGCTATATGTTATAAAACAATTTTGGATTTGTTCACTTTTTTCCAAGACTCTCTAAAGATTCTACAACCCCTAACTTCACATGGATAACGGGGATGATGAGAGTTTAAAAGAGAAACTTATTTTCATCCCACATCACAAGGTTTGTTGATTTACAATTATTTTTAAGACTAAAATAAGCTTTCTACCCTCCATTAATCACTTTCCTAATGTTTTAGTTCCAATTGAGTTTGCGATGGATGTCTACTACAAGAAATGTGTATGAAGTCATTTCCTCCAAGTTGCTATTGTCATAAATGAAATTAGCTTAAGTGGCCTTCTTGGGTTTGATAATCATAACTTTTGTTTTCCATATTAGAGCATACATCCTTGAGAATTCTTAATTGCTTATCAAGATCAAAGGGGCACATTGCCATAAGAACGATATCATCAACATAAAGAAGAAGGATAATGATTATTCTTGTTAGAGAAAAATGATAATGACCATTCTTACTAATTTCATGCTAGTGCAACTTGTTTTTTTATATACAACCTTCTACCTTATCCATGCATATGTTGAAAATGATAGGAGAAACAAAACAACATTGCTTAACTCCAATATTACAATTAATGTTTTTTTGACTAACCCTAAATGTTCTTAAACTTAACAATAGCACTTTGATATAACATTATTGCTACATCTTTCAACTCAAAATAAATCTAATCTATCCCAAAGCTTTTATGAAATCCAAAAACAATTAAATTTATTATTATGACACTTATCTAAATCATTACACATCAAAAGATAAAATCAAAATATACATATCAATCCAAGAAAAAATATTAAAATATAAACGACAGTAATGATCATATACCCAAAATTTCAACCATATCAAATTCACAGTCAGCGTTCAAAATTGAACCCTTCACAACCCTTCCAAAGGGTTCCATCCCTTTCCAGAAGTGTAAAGTTAAAATTTCGCTTCAAAAAAAAAAAATCTGAATTTTACCCTTCCAATCAAGAGGGGCATAATTTTTATCAACATTTCAAAAGAAGGACAACATTTGAAATTACCCATCCATATAAATTTGTCAATATGTTGAAATACCTATGCTATAAAGTTCAACTCATCATTCAAATATTGGAAGTATGATCAATTATAATCACACACTCACCCATGTCATGCACTCACTGCTTAATTGTGCAAGATGGCCAGAAATCATTGATGACTACGAGGCACTAGCCATCGAGATGTGAATCTGACTACCAAGTCACTTGGGGCTGCAATCTTAAGTGTGACAATGGGTTAACAACTACGACTATAACAAAAAAGAACAACTACTAGTCTACTACTAGGCCTGAAACGAGATCAAAACTCTGTGCCTACTATCTATGTGAACCTTGATACCAATCTCCACTCTTTTTTCGTCAAAATGAAATTAAAAAGGTCGGTTTGATAATTCCTTCTCTACGATAATTCATTTCTTGCATGAATATCATGGACTCACGACAACTATAAGCAAATACAAATAATGGCATGTAGCTAAGATCACAAATTGCGGAGAGGTCGATTTATGCATTGCTATAGAGAGGTGTCATTGGGCACACGATATGGAGAAATAATGGTTATTAATGAAATGAAAAAAACAATTGTTGGATCAATAATAGTCTTCAATTTGATGGGTGGCATGATCATGATGTAATCTCCCTCCATCATTCCAAACATTTGTGGTTTCTCACAACATTTGTCCTCAGCGCCACCAAAATACATGTAAAAATTACTTATCTTTACATCCTATTCTCTTTAAATCCTCATCTCATAGTAATAACTAAAGATTATTATGCATGGTCAAATTCCGGTAGAGAAAATGGTCGAGAGGGGTTTCGTTTGCTTGGCGGCCGAGGATCAAAACTTGCTGCTCCTGGAAGGCGACATTTAAAGCCAACCATGCTAAGGGTTGGTGCAGCCAGGCTGGGTGCGATCCCCGGGTGATTTTAATGGCTTAGATGCCCTTGGATCATGGTTTCTTTGACCAAAGGTTTTCCCAACAAGTCACAGGGCACTTAAACAAAAAAAATATATTATGCATACAGATCCTCACCTTATAATATGAATTGATGCAAAGAATAAGAGACAACTATAAGTGAGTCATATTTTAAATTTACCATATAAGTATTTAATTAACACTATCAACTGAGATTTGACACGTTGGATTGTTGTGAAATTCTTATCACTCCTTACCAATGTGATTCAAGGCATTCTTTGAAGGTGAAGTCCATAATTTTAGGTCTTCTTCCTCATTATCATGCCTTTTGGTAAGCCAATAAAGAGGGTAGTGGCCTGCATCAACATGGAAAATGGTTTCGACTTAGAGGTTATACACATTAATTGTTTTCATTAAATAACTTAAATTCCTACCCATGATTGTTTATTCAGTGAATCGTGGACTGGTATGAAACACAACAAATTTTAGAGCCTCAAGCCCTTAATTACTTGCACCTAGAACTTCTCAAATCTCGCCATTAATAAAATTCTTTTGGTATTTTGGTTCAATCTAAAAGGCGGACTGTTGAGACTCATACATGTAGTGAGTTTCAATTGACTTAGGCTTGATTCCATTTCCCCTTCATTCCATACATGTGTGCTTTCACGACAAGTATTGAACAAAAAAAATCGATGCCCCAACCCTAGTTATGCCAGCTTTGCTAACTTGCTTGGTATGTAGGAATTTTTTTTAAAATTTTTTTTAGTTGTGTATTATTTTTCTTAGGTGCCCAATCCCTATCATTCTTACATCTCTCAAGCTTGGATTGCACGTGAATGCCCCAATATGGTTATGGCATAGTCCATGTAGTTTTTTTGTCCAATGAAGTGTGCTCCGTGTGGAAAAAATACAATAGAATAGTTTTTATGTTACTGAAGTGTAAAATTAATGATACACATATGACAACTTAATGTGTTCAAAATAAGTTTTATTGAAAATATATCATTTTTCATGTAGATATTAAGGAGTGCTCAATTGTTTAAAATTGTAAAAATTTGAACGAATGATATTTGTCTTTTACATTTTTTTAGTGAAAGGGTTCAATTAATTTATACTCGTCAATTGAAATACAATTATTATTTTTCTCTTCATATCTCAAGGGCTTAGAAAATAAATACCCTTCCAATTGAAAGTAAGACCCACCGTTCAAATTCGATCACTGTTCGCAGTGACTCAGATGTTTGTGCATTGTATGTGGACCGGACTCTGTGGACTTCACTTCAGAGTCTTCAACCAATAATGTAAGAGAAAATCATACGTGGTGTTACCTGCGAGTGAAGTTTCTTTGTAGGGTTCTCTATTTAAATATTTCATAACTCTGTTGCGTCATTGTGATCCTTCCGTCAAAGTTCTCTCTGCTCTCTTTACTTCCCATAATTTTGTAGCAGCTGCAGACATGGATAACAATGAAGAAGCCATTGCTAGTATTGCAGGCGAGTGTGGGAAATTGCACGCAGGATTCACACTATGGTTGGTCTTCCTCCGAAACAGGGGGCTATAACGAAGCACACATTTTCCACCATATTCGATCCTTTGAAGAATCTTAAACGGGGTTCGAGCGATCCTGGTGAAAGCTAAGCAATCAATTATTCTTATGCAATGTTGGCCTCTACTTACTCTTTTGGAAAGGCCAAATATATGGAGTCATTAGAGTTTGTTAGGATATGAAACTATGGATTAATGGATTTTCCTTAGGGTTTGAAGCTCGGAGACTGATCTGTCTCTGAAAGTAAGGAAAGATCTTTCTTTTCACAATTAGGGTATGAAGCTATGAATTAATGGATTGTCCTTAGGGTTTGAAGCTGATATGTCTCTGAAAGTAAGGAAAGATCTTTCTTTTCATCGTTAGATGAAGCGCTTACAAGGAGTCTGCAGTGTCCTTGGTGACCCTGACTTCACTTTGGTGCGTGGATGCCCTGTTTTCAAGTAGCATAGCAAGTATGTCTCTATTCTTATGTATAGTTTCCCTAGAAAAAACTTGCCAATTATGCCTCATTATCCATGGTAGCAGATCGCAATATCAGTGTTGATCTTGGAGTAGTTGATCATTGGCCGAAATGCTTTGTTTCAAGGCTACGCTTTATACTCTGCTTTTAGCAGAAATGTGATCTACTTTGTTAGTTGGTTGCCTTGATTGTAGTTCCAACATGGTTTTTGAATGTGGAAAAGTTGACCAATGACAGTTTTGTTCTCTGTGCTCTGTTTTTAGCTGAAATATCGCCTACTTTGTCAGTTTTCTGGGCTTTATTATGTTCCCGACAGGGAATATATATGAATCAGTTAGGTGGATTAATTCTAGAGCCATTATTACATTTTTTATTTTTCAAACGTTTTTACTATAGTTTGATTAATTTTTATTTTTTGAATTATTCAAATATTGATTTAACTTAGGTTTTATTGGTCTTTTGCAGGCAACGTAGGTTTGGGACTTTGTGCCCCAAGACCCGACAGAGTGATAATGTAAGCAGTGTCACTGACATATATTGGAAAATGGTTTTCATTTTTTTGAGAATTCCTTGCCAGAACAACGCCGCCCACGACACACTTCAAATCAGGCGCATGTCAATTGCCACATGACCATTGAAAAGCAATGGCCAAAGTCCGTATACTAGGGAGTGGAACGAGGATGAAGTACTTATTATAACCAGCTCTCCTGTTTGTCGCGCACAATCTTCATTTTGTTTTTCTGTTCCATTGGCTTCGTTGTTTGGTTGCTTCCTTTTCACCTACAGACTTAGAAGGACGAGGAATACCAGTTGCTTGCTTGCTCTTTAATTGCAGACTAAGAAGAGTGAAGGAAGGCCAGTGAGTGAAGAAGTCAGTGACTTCGTTTACTGGCACGATGGAAGAAGTGAAGAAGCCGCCAGGCGTCCAGTTTGGCCTTGCATCGTCCAATGAAATTGTAAGTGGATGCACGAAATAGAGAAGAATAATGGGAAATTGGGTTCTTGTTTACTGCAATTCTGAGGCAAATAATGAAGTTGTGTTGTTTCTATGGCTGGGTCCATAGTTTCAAAGTTTCTATGACGTATTCTTGGTTCTTAGATGCTTTCGTATATCCACAATCCGATATTCTTGTTTTTATGGCACCCAACACATGTTCCTTACCTTCGATGGTCTCCGGACTGGGATTTGTCGTGTATTTAAAGACATCGGGATTTGTTGAAGCATTTCATCTACTCTACGAAGGTCAAACATTCTCAAAAAAATTCGGTGCTTGGTAGATGAGTGGATGTGACAGGAAATGCAGAGTCATTGGAAAATACAAATGATAGAAAAAATATAGTTTGGCCTCTGGTTTTCCTTTTGGATCTAGTTACAAGCTCTATAGTTTTTGTAGAGGCTTCTCTTTTGTTGTATACGGATTCAAGGTTATATGCCTAAATCGTTGAACATTCAGTTTCAGTGAGGCGTTAGCCATTGTTTTTTTTTTACAATTTTTGTTTTCCTTTCTATTGTTGTTCATTCAAAACTGTAAGCTTAGACTCTTCTTCTCCCTTCAAGTTTCCCTAACCTGGATTCAATCTTGGATCGGATTTCAATTCGCACATAAACATCCTTTCTTTTTGAGCATTAATACGAATTAGAAAGGGAGGCTTTGCTGCCAGAGGTTTTGAAAATTTTTGTTTTAGTTTTAGTTCAGTTGTCTTATTAATGAATCATAGGATATAAGGCTTCTTAGTCTCCTCTCAGCGTAACCTCATAGTATCTACCTCGATGTGATTCAAGAATTAAGAATTACTAGCATACCCCCAAAGCTGGGGAAATGAAACATCGAAGAATTTTGGTATATCTAAAATGAATAGAGAACCTGGTTTCTTCTCGTGTTGGTTTAAAATGCATTAATTTTGTTGGGGTCCAGTCCGGTTGGCTCACCTTATGGAGTAGCTTGAGTTGGGAGGCAACAAGAAGATTCCCGATCTCCAACTGGTGTGTCTCACATGTGGGGGCACGTTGATTCTAATATTGGTGCTCCCAATACTAGTATGTAGTAACTTGGTCACATCGTGACTGCGTTCAAATCTGGAGACTCTTGATTTGCATATTTGCGATTATGCTTTCGGTGTCCTTTATCCAGCTATTGAAGAGATAGTATTGTCTAAGCCAACTCAACTTTTATAGCCAGAATAGTTTTTTTGCTTAGATCTAAATCCAAATTCCCTTTGGTATATCTTGGAATCCTGGACTTTACACCAAGTTTTTTTTATCTTTGAAAGATTACATTGAATTCATTGTGAATTGGATTTATTTCAAATTACATTGAATTCACCGTGAATTGGGTAAACCTTACATTAACTGCAACGTTGGCCAGGCCTTCAGGTAAAGTGTTTTTTAGTGTTTTTTATTATAAAAACAAAATTCCCATGAATCCTACCTTTAATGTAAAAGACCCTCTTACTAAGCTTGTGTTGAATAAATGAGAAAAGAAGGGGAAAAGTTGTGGAAGCATGAAGGGATGTTTGTGGGAGAGTCAGAAGGAAAAGAAAAAGGTGGAACCAATGAGCCAAAATAAATAGAGTTTATGCCTTTTCTCTCCTCGATCTTTCTAGACTACTAGCTGCATTGCATTGAAAATCTCATTCTTGGACATGGGAAGTTTCAACCAGGTGGTAGTTAACCAAGGGTGTGTGGAGCTCAATGTGTGCATGTTCAGGCTACGTGGTGCTCTATGTTTAATAAACACTCGACAACAACACATAAACACTCGGTTCAATAAACATTGGGAAACAACACATTAAGGTTGTTGCGGTGGGATTATGAACAGTTGGAATGTGTGGTTGGCTTATGAACCATTGGATGGACGGTTGTTCTACAACCAAGCGCTCATAATCCTCTTAGTGCATATTTAACTCTAATGCTCAGTGTGGCCCAACTACTTGCCGCTCAGTTTGGATGCTCAGTGTGGCCCAACTACTTGCCTCTTAGTTTGGATGCTCAACTTACCATGCAATTTTTTTTAGAGTAATAAAGAAAATTCAAACAAGGTTGCTACATTTTGTAGCAAACTTCAAATAGGGCCATGATGGCACTCATGAGTTAAGATAGGGATGATCAAACACGAGCATAACCCAGTCTGAGTCCCACTCCCAATTGCGTTGAGAAGGAGGTTTTACGGCAACAACAACAATTCAACTGATGCTAGGGCCATGGAAATGGTTAATTATGCTTAGGCACATTCACACCTTCCAAATGGTAAACTCCTTTCTCTCTTAGACGCATTAGACATCGCTACATACGATTTTCCTTTTGACTTGAGCTATTTGCTCTAATGCATTGTATTAAAACGTCCAACATGGTAAAGATACCTAGATTTCCCACTGTTTTTGCATAGGGCATTGAGAGTGAGTTTTAGTCCTTTAGATCAGAACTATGGTTTCGGATAGATATTTCCCATATGGGTCTGACGTATGCTTCTGAAATTACAGAGGAGCCTATACACAGGTATTGAAATAAATTTTCTGAGTTTTCTCAATGCTTTTATTTTAAAAGCTCAAATCCCCTTTTGGCCCCTTCTCCCGTGCTTCTCCCCCCTGCTTGAAGCAATAGAGAGCTCCCTTCATGGGAGGATGGTTTCCATAACTCCTTTATTCCTTTCTTTCTTGAGAAGCCCTATCTCACTTGAATTTACTTCACCTAAGTTTGCCTTAGGCTCCTCCTTACCTAAGCAATTGCCACTCATAGCCCGTGGTCATTCCTCGGAGGTCACTGAAATCCAATCTCATAACTAGGAGATGTCTGCTTATATAATCAGTTGGCTTATATGAGCGAAATATTACAAATCATTATTTCCAATACACAGGTATTGAAATAAATTTTCTGAGAAAACTCATAGCCCGTGGTCATTCCCAGGAGGTCACTGAAGCCAGTCTCATAACCAGGTATTGAAATAAATTTTCTGAGTTTTTTCAATGCTTTTATTTAGGTTACAGATTGTACAAGTGATTTTATTTAGGTTGCAGATTGTACAAGTGCATGACTATTTTTTGTTTGTTTTGCAGTGTGAACCCTATCTTGCAGTGTTGCTTTACAATGGAGGGATTCTTCGAAATCACATTTTTATAATGGAATCGACAACTAGACCAGTTATAGAAGCGCGAGTGTAACCCTGCGAATAGAGAGTTAGGATAATGGCAACAAATATCAGGAGAGTCAGCATAATAAGATTTCCCAGTAACAAACTCATGGAAAATTTCTTTAATAGATCTACTTCAAACCTATAAATATGTTGAAAATGAAAGATAATAAACCCACATTCAGAGTGAATTGATGTAACTACACAAAATTGATGAGAAAACTGCAAATCACCTCAAGATTATGTTATAATTCTCCGTGTAACTACTGTTAAATTCAAATGTTTCCCATGACTAAACCATTATATTACAAGTTGCATAGTTTTGCATTAAGCGTTATGTTTTATCTTTTTTATAAGATTAAACCAAATTTATATTTAACTTACAAGAAAAAAATTATAAATAAAAAAAATAAATATCAAAAAATATATGGCAATATACTAAAATGTAAAAATATTTTTGATATTTTTCAAAGAAAAAGTATATTTTTTATACACAAATACATTTTTTTAGTAACAAAAATACAAATATAAACAAATAAATAAAAACACTAAAGAATATCTTTGAATGTCTTTATATGAATTTAAGGAACTCACAAAAATATTGTGAAGGTTTAAAAAAAAACCAATATTATGAAGTTTTAAATTAAAAAATAAAAAAAATAACCAAATATAAATAAATAAATATTGCAAAATTTCTACAACAATATTTGATTTGAGAGATTTTTTTAAAAACCCAATATTATAAAGCCCCAAATTAAAAAAATAAATAAAATAAACAAATATAAATAAATAAATAGAGCAAAATTTCAACAATATTTGATTTGAGAGGGACCGAAACCCATTTTAGGAAACCTATCATCAAAAAACTAGAAATTTTTTTTTTAAAGGAAGTTAAGAAGATCTTTAAGGAAAAAAAATAGAAAGAAATTAATAAAAGTGTACCTTGGTACTATCGAGAAGAACATATATCTCTTTTTTAAAACATATAATTGTATTTGAATAAAATAAAACTAAAATACTGTAACACTATGAACAATGTCCAATGGTATGAGAATTGAGGCTATCTGTATATTAACCAGCGTAGATCCAAATCCTAGGCTCTATCAAGCGCCAAGAGGGATCAAATCTCTTCTTAGGTATCCATTGATATCTTTTTAGTTAAGGTCCACATATATTATTATTATTATTATTTAATATTATTTATGGCCGACATATAGTATTTTTTATTATTTTTTATTTTGTTAAAAACGAACATTACAACATTTTCCCATGGTTTTAAAACCATATGCAAGGCCTTGCACATGGTCTTAAAACCATTTGCAAGGCCCTCCTAAACCATGTACAATAAATCCATGGGTTGTGTAGGAGGCCTTGCACATGGTTTTAAAACCATCTGGAAGGCCCTCCTAAACCATGTACAATAAAACCATGGGTTGTTTAGAAGGCCTTGCAAATGGTTTTGTGGACATGGTTTTAAAACCATGTGCAAGGCCAACATTTTTTTGCAGATAATTCAATTATTTTATTTTATTTTAATTTTGTTAGGTAGGAACATTACAACATCTCCCCCATATTGTGTTTTTTCCCTGATCCACATTTTTTTTATAGATAAATAGTTTTTTACTTTTTTATTGTTTTGTTAGGTAGGAATATTACAACATCTTCCATTTTTTTTACGGATAATTAAATTTTTACTTTTTTATTGTTTTGTTAGGTAGGAATATTACAACATCTTCCATTTTTTTTACGGATAATTAAATTTTTACTTTTTTATTGTTTTGTTAGGTAGGAATATTACAACATCTTCCCCATATTAGGTGGTTTTTCTGGCCGACATTTATTTTAGCCTATAATTAAATTTTTTATTTGTTATTAATAAAAATAACGTTACGTAACGTTACATAACGTTACGTAACGTTACAAGATCTCTCCCATACTGGGCTGTAGAGTGCCTCTCGGTGCAACAACAAACACCACTTCATTAGGACCCTGTAGATGAACAACAAACACTTGGCATTACCTGTTGATCAATGACGATGTTGTATCAAATGTAGATAAATGGAGATGTTGTATCAAATGATCAAATGATTTATGATCACTGCCAGGGTGAAACTCTTCCATTATGATAGTCATGAATCATGCATCTCTACCTATCTCTCTATGCCCCTGGCAGCGAGGATTTTAACTAACAAGACTAAACTTTCACTAGAAGGAGTTCCAAATTCAAAATCTTCAATTCAAATAGGAAAATTATCATCCAAGATAAATAAAATGATTGTCCTCCACAATTTTATTGATGATTCACCAACAAGGTTCCAAGGCTAAACAATTCTAACATTACCTTCGAAGCAACTCACTTCCAAAGCATGGTCAATTTTTAACACCTTAGATTATTCCCTTAGCTATAAAAAAAAAAAAAATTACCCATTTGAGTTAAAAAAAAGAAAATTTGGAGAGGACATAAAGGACAAACCAAGTTGGGACAAACCAAGTTATATGTGGTACAATTTTCAAATCTTGACTCATTGCAGGTTCAAATTTATACTCATTAGTTTCACCCTAGCAGTGATCAGAAATCATTTGATCATGCATCTCTACCTATCTCTCTATGCCCCTGGCGGTGAGGATTTTAACTAACAAGACTAAACTTTCCCTAGAAGGAGTTCCAAATTCAGAATCTTCAATTCAAATAGGAAAATTGTCATCCAAGATAAATAAAATGATTGTCATCCACAATCTTATTGATGATTCACCAACAAGGTTCCAAGGCTAAACATTTCTAACATTACCTATGAAGCAACTCACTTCCAAAGCATGGCCAATTTTTAACACCTTAGATTATTCCCTTAGCTATCAGCCTATGATTTTTAGTAAAAAATATTGTCTTTACAAGTGGAGAAAATTTTCCACTATAAACTACTTTCTAACAGCTCAAATGTGGAATCATGATCAAAATTGAGCCAACTGACATATAAAAAAATATACTTCTTTCTAAGAAGAAAGTTGCAGCATTTAAGAAGAAAGGACAAGTTTTCTCATATTCCAACTTAAAGACAAAAGGTACAAGCATGCAATTGCAAATTTACTCTCCTCCAAAATTAACAATTGTTGTCGGAGACATTGCCACGTCGTGGCTCTTGTTGTAAATGTTGTAAATGTGATCTACTTTCATAGTTAGTTGCCTTTATTATAGTTCAATATCGGTGTTGAATTGGAAGTAATGCTTTGTTTTTAGCTAGCTGAAATGTTATCTATTTGTCAGTTAGTTGACTTTGTTGTAGCAAATTTATGCAGATGACTCGATCTATTTGTCAGTTAGTTGACTTTGTTGTAGCAAATTTATGCAGATGACTCGTGTGAGCTCCAATGGGCAAGGTAAAATGATTACAACTTATCAGGGACGTAACTAAATCCAGGGAGGTCTAACCCTTGGTTAGGGTTTCAATATAGAGCTAATTCTGTGTTATATATATTATAATTTATTTATATAAATTTTATGATGTTTTTAAGTATTTTTAATAAATATTAAATTGAATATTTTTTTTAATCAATTAAGTGAAAAGTATATATATAAAAAATAACATACTTGTAAATTTTTGTTTCTAATTTTAAGATTTCAAATAAAAAATGTAAATGTGTTATATCAAAATGCAAAATATATTTGTTTATATCATAATAACTTACCATTTTACATAATACACAACATACATTCTATGCTTCTTCATAAATACTCTCCTTCTTATTTTCAAAAAAGCTTTTATGAATACATATGACTACAAAGATAATCTAAATCAAGAGCATACTGTGAAGACAGCACAAAGTTGATGCATCCTTGTTCATTTTCTGTTTGCCAAAACCCTGTATTGACATAACCTTTAAGCTCAATAAATGTTTTATTAATAAATGACATCATAGATTATCATAGATCCTTTAAGCTCAATAAATGTTTTATTAATAGATGACATCATAGATTTACCAGTTAGGGAAGGGGTGAAATAATTTAATCCAAATGCAACCACCTTCTTCATAACAACGTTACTTCTAGAAACAAGAATTATGAATGTAGAAACAAGAATTATGAATGATTGTAAATTTTCAACCTATGATCATATCTTGATAGGGACGGACTTAACAGGTCGTCTGTCTTCCTTCAATGATCATTGTTTTCAAATAATCTATATGCTGAAATTGCATTAACAGAAAACAGTTTCCTTTTGGAGATAAAAATGCTATGGATTAAAAGGAGAGTGTTGAATTGATATATCTTTGGATACACCGTTTTCTTAACAAAAATTTAGTGTTTAACCAAGAATTTAGTGTTCATAAAGAAACACTAAAAAAATATATATAAACCACATACCCATGCCCATATCCAGCAAATTAAAATATGTATATACAAGAATCTCCTTCATTCACAAGCATTCTAATGGTTAAGATGCAAAGAGAGCCTTGGGCAGCGGGTTGCATGGGGCCGAGGATAAACAACAACCAAAGCGTTTTGGCTCGTTATTTCTATCAATATTGTGTTTGGAAATTGTATTTTTTAAATTTTGTTATTTTAGCAATCACAAACATATTTCCTAGATTAAATGGACTATTTTAAAACTACTCAAATGGTCAAAATTACCCGTTGAACAACCAAAATTCATTTTCAATTATTATTGTGTTGCCAGATTCCGCCAAATAGAAAGCGTTTTGGTGATCGGCTATACTGCTCAGTTACAGGGTGGCTTATAGCTGCTTGGAGAACCTTAATGATGTTGCTATAGCGTCCTTTTACTATCATGTATGTGTTTAGGTCAGCCAGATGCAACGGACAAACAATATACTTCATAGGAGTTTAAGATATCTACCCGACTATTTGTATAGGGGCTTACCGGAGGTTGTTGAGTGATAGCTTACTCTGTTAGCATAGTGATGAAATTGCACAACAAAAGAATAATGGGTCAGGCGGTTGCGAGACAAAATGTTGAAGTTTCATGAGAAAACTGTTATTACGATAGTTTAGGTGAACATTCAAAATGAGTAGTATGCCCTTTTTTAGATGAGAGCAAGAATGAAATATTTTCATGGAATAATTTACAAAAATGTACCTAAATTTTGAGTTGTGTTGATATTTCCCTGAAGTCAATTGGATCAATGAAAGAGTTTCGTATAATGCACCTCTTATACAGTTTTCTTCATGGATGGGAGTGATGGGTTGAGAAATTAACGAGTCAACCATTGATAAGTTACTGAAAATATATCTTTTCGCTTGG
Source organism: Pseudotsuga menziesii (assembly GCA_001517045.1). Taxonomy (NCBI): domain Eukaryota; kingdom Viridiplantae; phylum Streptophyta; class Pinopsida; order Pinales; family Pinaceae; genus Pseudotsuga; species Pseudotsuga menziesii. Next base: position 143,813 of record LPNX010857459.1, read on the forward strand.
GTTGGAACTAGAATTATTTCATTACTTTTTCACTGTGCAATTCTATCATGTTAACTGAGTAAGCTATTACTTAACTGCATGAAATGGACCCCAGTGCAAATGGTTGGGTAGATAGCTTACTCCTATTGGAATCTCATCCATGGCTTGGCTAGGGCGAACAATATTTAACATGTAAGCATGTTATTAAATGCTGCACCCATTGGATCTCAACCTGTTTGAGATCCAATAGCCCACAGTGCTGCCGCTGCCTGCTACAACATTTAATAACCTGGTGCATGTAAAATATTTTTTGCCCTTGAAGAAGTGTCAAAAAAAGTAATGGTTACACAAAGTGGGCCATAATGGTACTACTCATTCACTTAGCCTCGGCACATGAAGGGCAAAAGTGTGCTCTGATCCCAGATTCCCAGGCGAGCGAAATTATGATGGCCTCCGTAAAAAATATGGTGCAGCCTGGCCTTCTCCTCATACCTGTACTAATAAGTCTTTTACATCCATTTTACAGAGCTAATCGCCCCACTTATCCAATAAAATAATAAACTAGCAATTGCCCCAAGGAAGGTGCAATAATACGCTGTTAAGGTAGTTGATAGCGGGTAAGCAAGGAAAAAAAGTGTAACATTGAAGTGAGCAAAAAAAAATGGAGCACTTCAATATATTGAAAAATCAGAAAATTAACAGTTTAACATTACATTATACAGTGAATATGCCATTGCATGGGAGAAATATATCTGATGAAGAAAAGAAGCCAATGTGTAGTCATAATCTGGACTTACTTGCTGTCCATGTGGTTCCAAAGTTCATAATTTTGCTAGCATAGGTTGTCAAAGCAGCTTGAAAAACAAACATTTGACGACGGTTTATATAGTTCTAACTTCTCACATTGACAAAAGTTTTGTTCAAGGAGTAGACATGATAGCACTGTATGGTTTGGCCAAAATGGTACAAATTTGAAGACATTTCCTGCACTTCACAAATACAAAAAAGAACATCAAGAAGAGTAAAAGCAAAGATTTCAATATATATATACATTTGATAATTCAAGATAATAACATAGTATTAGTGAACACTCTTGACAGTGTATGATAAGTAGCCAAACTAATGACTATCAATCCATCATAGATCAATTGACACAATTGAAGACAATATCAGTACCCATGATACTGTTTTAGATGATACAATGAGCTGCCGGCCATGATTCATTATCATCCAATCCATCAATAGATGATTGAAACAATTGCAAACAAAGTATTTATCAATAATTACATCTCTATCCAAAACCTGCAGATTCTGGAATCTTCTGCAATGGAGCCTGGAGGTACTGTTGAGTCTCCGGGAGATTTGGTAGTTAAATTTGGTGCCCATGAGGCAACAGATTCTGGCCTTATTAATGGAAAACTGGCATTACAGATTGCAAGCCCAACAAACTCTCACTACAACAAAAACTGGATTTAGCATCTCTTTTTGCATCCTTTTTTGCGTCTAGACTATCTTTCAGTGTATTTTTGTTCATTTTTTGGACAAAATGGCGCAATTTCATGGGTTGGTGCTATTTTAGGTGTTTTTTGCGTCTTTTTTCTAAATTTGGCACAAATTGCGGCGTAATTTGCACCGGGTTTTGCACCTAGTTATGCGCCAGGTTTTGCATTAGGTTTTGCGACAAATTTTTAGCCTAGTTTTGCACCTAATTTTGCACCTAGTTTGTACATCTACTCTTGTTGCGCCCCCTTTTACGCCCTTGTTTTCATCCAATTTTGCATCCTTTTTTACATCCACTTTTGCATCCACTTCTGCTTCTTTTTTTGCATCCCTTCGTGTGCCAAGTTTTGCATCAAAGTTTACATCCTGTTTTGAGTCTAGTTTTGCATCTCGTTTTGTTTCAACAATTTTTGCATCCACTTTTGCATCCATTTTTTCGTCCACTTTTGCACCCACGTTTTCATCCCTTTTTGCATCCCATTTTGCATCCATGTTTATGTCTTTTTTTGCATCTACTATTGCATCCACTTTTTTTGCGTCCCAATTCATACCCATTTTTGCGCTTACTTTTACACCCACTTTTAAGTTCAACTTTTGCATCTACGTTTGCATCTTTTTTTCCATCCAATTTTACATCAGTTATTGCATCCTCATTTTTGCATCGGGTTTTGCGTTGGGTGTTACGACTACTTTTGCATCTAGTTTTGCATCTACTTTTGTTGCATCCACTTTCGCATCCAATTTTGTATCCAATTTTACATCCATGGTTGTATCCACTTTTGCGCCACTTTTTTCATCATGTTTTGCTTCCATGATTGCATCATTTTTTGCATCCACTTTTTCATCCATTTTTGGTGCACCCCATTATGCGCCCACTTTTGTTGCATCCATGTTTGCATCATTTATTGCATCCATGTTTTTATCCACTTTTGCATCTAGTTTTACACCCAGATGTTGAAGATGAAAATGAGGATAATGATTATGATATTGAGGATGGTTATGATGATGATGATACTGTTGTTGATAATGAGGAGAACGATGACAATGATGATGATGAGGATAATGGCAATGATGACATTGCCGATGATTATGATGGCAATGCAATGAATGGTGATGATGGTGATGATGACAATGACAATGATGATGAGTACAATTAGAATGATGATGTTGATCATCTTAAAAAATAAGTTGTTATTTGTCATGCATAAATCGTGTGTGTCCTCCATGACCCTTTTCCACTAATCACATATTTTGGGTAGATGTTATTTCTTATGCCAAAGGTAATGATGAATAACTGATGAAAATGTCAATAATCATGATGGTGATGATGATGACATGGATTATGATTATGCCAATGATGATGACTATTGTGATAATCATGATGACAATGACAAAGACGATGACGGCGATGATGATGATCATCATCATTTCCATCATCATCTTCATTAAAAACATCATCACTGTCATTGTCATCTATTTCGTCGTCATCATCATTTAAAGCATATGGGATATGTTTACCATTTACAACATGCATAACAAGTGGGATTATTCTAAAACATGCCACCAAAGTACAAAATTCAAACCACAAGGGAAACATAATATTGAAATTGTTCCAATTTTCTTTCTCCCAACAAAAACATGCTTCATTTTAGGGAATTATGTTAAAATCCATACATTCATAGTCCATCCATACTACACTTGTAATAAATGTAAATATAATACTTAACTGAATTTATAAAATAGGTAAATATTTTATAAACACCCTTATGATATATAAACTTCTTTCACCTTAATAATGGTAAAATATGTAAATATAATAATAACATATAATTAATATAAATATGTTACTATAGTTCATATGTTAAAAGATTTAATATAAATAAATATATATAGTTTATTTTTAATGGATTTAATATAATTAAATATACACACATATTATTTACTTATACATTATACAAATTAAAATATAGATTAAAACCTATGAAGTTTCATAGGGAGGTGAAGCAAAACATGAAGGATTTTTCAAATATAGATCTATGTACAACTACCCATTTCCCAATGGGGCTTCTGCTAAATCAATCTATGGATTCAGGGTTATGAGTATCAATTTGGTCCCTTTGGTCCGTCCCCAATTTGGCCATGAGAGGATTTAATTCGGTCATGAGAGGATTTAACATTATTCCGCCCATGAGGACTTCTGAGGGAACCTAGTTGGCAACGTGGGTGTCTTGATTCTCGGGCCAGGACATTCAAAGCCTGGATTTTGGGGATGGATCAAAGTAAACTAGGAGCTCTACCGCTGTTGATGCCTCTACTCTCTCTGTCTTAGATGTTGCTCTCTCGTATACTATATAAGATATACCTATGCTGGTGGTGCTACTGATGCTAGGTCACCAAAATTTAGATCGCTATCTCGCCCTGCCCATGGAACAAAAATTTGGTCGAATCTCAAGTATGCCACATGCTTTCCATTCCAAAAAACTTCATAGTTTTGCATGATTTGATTTCCTTCTGGTACTCTGTGCTGGTTGGGTTTTCCATCTATATTTTCAATTAAATGAGGAATCCATGTAATGCAGTTTAGTCGTTTTGGCGGATAGGTGTGATGCTTGTAACTGCAAATCTAATTCTTTCAGCCCGGGTTGAAATATTTGTAGTTACATATTTTATTGAAAGCACGTTTGAGAATAGAAATTTCAAAAAACGAGGTCAAACATATAAATTCATATCTTACTAAAAAGAGTTGGTATTTGTTTTTATCTAATTATTGGTTAAGAGTTTTTAAGACGGAAGGAATTAAAAGAGTAGGTTAATTGCTATAGAGTTTTAAGAAAGAGTTATTCTTTAAATTACTTTTAAGGTTTTTTTAATTGGTTAAGCTTTTTTTAGATGTAGGAAAATGGGTGAAATTGTGTTAGAAGTTGGTCAACTACTTGTTATTTTAAATGATTTGATTTTTTTGAATAATGAGAGGAATC
>LPNX010857472.1:0-41303 GCA_001517045.1 Pseudotsuga menziesii
ATTAAAACATAAACTATAGTATTAATACTATATAAATAAAGTTGAAAATAAAATATAAATAAATCACAAAATAAATGAAAATAAAAATAAAACAATTATGAAATTAATTTATGTAAAAACATGGAGTGTAAAATGAAGTTTATTTCTGTGAAAAGAATTATGAAATTACTATGTGTGAAACATTAAATGGAAAATGAAATTTGTGTATTAGAGAAATTATAAAATTAGTTCATTGAGAGACAACTAAAAAAAAATATCACATAATACTACAAGAGCCTACTCTAAAGATGATGGGGGGCCCACCATCTAGAGCATTTGGATGGGTTTAATCCATTCCAAAAAAATATATTTCTTTTTATTAAAATTAATAATTTTGTAAATAAACTCTCTTTACAAAACTCTCAAAAAATTAAACTATATAAGTTCATGGTATATCACTTTTCACTTCAAAGTGATATAAATAATATTAAATCCATCTTCAAAGATGTTGATACTTGGTATATCACTTTTCACTTCAAAGTGATATAAATAATATTAAATCCATCTTCAAAGATGTTGATACTTTAAAAGAAAACAAACCCAATCAAATATTAGACATCTTTATTTAAATATGACTTTAAATAAAATATCCAAAAAAAAACATGAAAAATATAAATAATTACGGTAACAAAAGCATTTCAAAATTATTTTTTAAAATATAAAAAATACCAATATCAACCAAAAAATAGAAAACCAACTGCGATGGTGTTGCTCTATGTTAACTGAATGCTTGTCAGTTTTGAATGATATGCGTTGAAACAAATTGAAACAAATTATGGAAGGATTTTGAAAACTATGCTTTAAAATAAGAGATGTTAAAATATTAAAATGGAAAACATAAGAGAAATATAAATAGATGACAAAAACCAGTGAGAAGAAGATTAACACTTTTTTTAACTTGGATAGAACCCAACTGCCATCAATAAATCTGTGAATATAAGGAAACAGAAATCCAACAGCCATCAATCAATATGTGGGGTAACGAAATATAAAGAAACAGAAACCTACAACCATCAAAATGAGGAAACAGAAACCTTAGAATGCAGATGACTCCTGGAAAGGGAAGGCAGGACTAACCGGAAGGCAGGACTAACCGATCTTTCCAACGGTGACAAATACTCTGACAAATCATCATTCAGATGCCTAACTGTAACAAATACTCTGAAAAATTAAACCTTTCAGGCCATAATGACCTTGACAAAATCCCAAATGAGAGGATCTAAATTATTTCAATTATAAAGCCCCTAAATTATTTTAATTCTAAAGTCTTAAAGCCTCAAAATTATTTTAATTATTAAGTCTGAAAGTTGTGCAACAAGCTGGCATGTTTGGTGTCTAAATCTAAAAGCTTAAAGGCTATGTAACAACGCAGTATGTAATTCAGAAAGTTTGGAGACTTCAACAGACATGACAGATCCGAAATCGAAGGACAGAATACACGTCAACAGGACAACAAGATCGTTGGTTGGGCTGTTGAAAGACATTTTAGAAACCGACTAAGTCTACCCATACAGAGCCGGCTCGAACCCAACAGCAAGGTGGGTAATGGCTCCTTATCGAACCCAACAGCCATTCATATATTTGTGGGTGTGGGTAAGGTGGGTAATGCCTCCAAACGAACCCAACAGCCATCAATTTATTTGTGAGTAATGGTTCTCTATCGAACCCAACAGCCAATCGCCTGTAATCAATCTTTTTTATTCATTCATTTTGAATTAAACAAAGAGATTTGAACTTACATTAAAATTGAGAAGGAATATTGACCAGGGGCTATTCTCCATATCCAGATGATCGACCAAACCTAGGTTGGCTGTTCCGTTTTGACCCTCTTTCCTACACAAATACCAGTATAAAACAGTAATTTATATTAGCAAACAATCTAGGGCCTGAAGCCACGCTTAATCCAGCAGATTACCATACATTATTTACAGATTACCTGAGCTGAGCCGCCTCCTGCGCAGGCTTCTTCTGTGGCCGCCATGGCAAGGCTCTGAGTTGGTATGAAAACAGAGCAGTTGATCAAGGCCTGTTCCTTCTCACGATTCTGGTTCGTTGGCAGACATTAACCCAGCAGCAAAGGCGGAGGTGAGAGCAAGAGAGGCGGGAAAGGCATCATCGCCCTCAACTAACCTTTCATGCTTAAAACCAGGCAGGACCACCAGGATACCTGTTACTTGATCGGCTTCCTGCGCAGTGTTTAACAACGGATATCTAACCTCCTCCTCCTCTATCAATCACACACATACATGACTCAGACAGACCCAGACCCAGACTCAAACATTCAAACATCAAGAATCAGACTGACCCTGACCCAGACTCAGACATCAAGAATCAGACAAACATACCCAGACTCAGACACCAAGCACAGAGCATAGACAGAGGAGGAAGACCATAGACAGAGGAGGAGGAAAATGTTAAATGCAAGGTAAAATTCTATATATGTATTTCTTTCAACACCTACCTACCTTCAACGAATAGTTTTTTTTCTCTGCTTTTGTCTTTTTCTAAAAGATTCTATAAGTTTCACAAAAAGCGAATGCTTTTCAAAAAAATCCTTCCTCCTAACAAAATTTGAATGTGAGATTGCACTTTATTATTATCTCTTAACAAAATTTGAATGTGAGATGTCATTTTATTAATATCCTTAGGACAGGCAGGAATATAATGCAATAGATAAAGTAGTTGACTATCTATTAACAACGTTTTCGACCAAAAATTTAGTTTGAGGTAAACATTCTAAATATCAATTTTTATTTTTATAACTATAATTATCTTGTGTTTGATTGGTTCATAAAGTAAAAGTCTTATTGTCTAATAAAAACAGTTTTATCATCTAAGTTAATAGCATTAATACAAAGTGATGAAATAATTTCAAAATAATATTTCTTGATAAATGAACAATCCAAAAACATTGCCAAATGTCTACTCACATTAAGTTGAGTTACACACATTAAATTGGGTAACATTACTTGTAATTGTTGTGCGATAATGGAGTTAATACATATTAACAATCTTTTGACATGAGCTATTTTTTTTATTTTTTATAATTGTTTATAAGGATTTCGAACTATTAATAGTTAATTTAAAAGTTAATATAAATTTATTGTAGTTAGGACTCTCAATTGGTAAGTGGAGTTCGAGTGTCACATGAGTTTCACATTACCATTCCACTAAGTGTAGTTATCACATGAATTCAGAGGATTTTATTAGGAGTTGAGAGGATTTTATTAGGACCTATGCTATCACACAAACTACACGTTACTTCAACTCCGAGATGTAAAATGTAGTTTGACTAATTAGCTCGACTCTTCAAGCTGTAAAATGCGGTTTGACTAATTAGCTCGACTTGGAGGTGCTAGATGGAGTTCAACTCTCACATGGACTACACATTACCATGACATTAAGTTCAGTTTTCACATGAGCTATTTTTATTTATTTTTTTCCCACTACCACAAATTGTAGTTATCACATGAGCTATATTTTATTTTTTTATAATTGTTTATTAGGAGTTCAAATGAGTAATTGTTAATTTAAAAGTTAACATAAATCTATTGTAGATAAAAAAAGATCTCTGAGTTATCCTCACTTCTAGCTTCCAAATGGGGTTCGACTAAGCCTTATGCACATTAACTGGACTCCCAATTGGTAGGCAGAGTTCGAGTGTCTCATGAGTTGCACAATACCATGTTGTTAAGTGTAGCTATCACATTAGTTCAGAGGAATTTATTAGGAGTTCGAACTATTTTATTAGGAGTTCGGCTCTTACATGATTGCACATTAGCTAGACTCCTAGATGCCAAATGCAGTTGGACTAAGCCGTAAGTAATTAGAGTTGAAGTTAAGCTAATAGTTGTATCTAATAGTTAAGCTAATATAAATTTATTGTAGTTAAATAAAGAGCTATGAGTTATCGTGACTTCTAGCTTCCAAATGGAGTTGGAATAAACCTTATACACATTAACTGGACTCTCAATTGGTAGGTGGAGTTCGAGTGTCACATTAGTTGCACAATACAAGTCCACCAAGTGGAGTTATCACACGAGTTCAGAGGAAATTATTAAGAGTTCGAACTATTTAATTAGGAGCTCGACTCTTACATGACTGCGCATTAGCTAGACTCCTAGATGCCAAATGCACTTGGACTAAGTCGTAAGTGATTAGAGTTGAATTTAAGCTAATATTTGTAGAACCATTGGAGTTAAGCTAATAGTTGCATATAATAGTTAAGCTAATAGTTATCCAATAAAACTTTGATTAGAGTTGAAGTTAAGCTAATAATTCTAGAATCATTATAGTTAAGCTAATAGTTGTATCTAATAATTGATGGAGTTAAGCTAGTAGTTGTATCTAATAATAGAATAGTTGAAGATTAATTTTAATTTTTAAAACTATCACTAACTCTACTTATCACATGTTAATTAAATTATTTTCTTTTTTTTTGAAATTATTAATTATTAAGTTTGGACGACACACATAGAATCAATCTAGACTATACACTTGTCTCATTCTCCTTTAATCTTGGACAACGCCCATAGAATCAATCTCGACAGTACACTTGTCTCATTCTTGTCGGTAGATAAAAAGGCATAGATGGTAGTCCACCCTAAAATTCTAACATATATACGCCTATCGACGTAATTAAAAAGACTAATGTGAATGGGATCATTTAATAGCTATAATTGCATCTGCAATCGGTACTATTATGAGTTAATCCTCTGCCCAACACTGAACTCTTAAATGCAGTTGTAAAAGTAATAAAACAGCTGAGTAGGAATCAAACTCCTAAAGTTTAGGTGACTTTGTTTGGGAAATGGAGTGTATTTCTTATTTATTTAATCTCTTAATTCATGAAGCGAGGAGGATGCTAAGCAACAAAGGTTTTTGAAATGGATTGGTCTCAATTTTGAGCAGATTGTGATCTTGCGGGACCAAACTCAAGGCCTCCGCCATATTTGAAAGTAACCTTCGGCCAGTGCCCTTTGACCCATTTTGTGTGCCCGATGTACACCCGCTTAACCGATAAATGATTTAGTTTTAAATTTTGAACACTTGATCTTCCCACTTATGATTTTCGCACGCAAATTTCAAAATTTGTCAAAGTAACTAGAAGCATTTTTACATTATTAAAAAATATTGGTGATCCATATTATAGTATTTAATAACTCATATCATATACTCTTACTGTGATTACCAATGCATATAACACTTAATTAGCTATATCAATACATGGCATTATAATACATAGCATTATGACTTTTATAGGATATGTGCAATCATGGTTCAATCTCACTAGTTATTAACTATTTTATTAAGGTAAGTAATTTTATTACGGTGTAACTAATGGTGAATGCTAGTAATTAATGGTTTTTTTTATATGTGATTAGTATTCTTATTATATTAAGATAATTTGCAGCAAGTATATGACAAGTTTGAGCATCAATTTAAAATGTATATTTAAAATGTTTTATCAAAAAATTAATACAATTTAATATTTCTAAAAAATGCATAATAATTCCAATGCTATATTTACTAGTACTATGGAAAACAATGCTTGATACGAGAACACAAGTATTAATTTAATTAAATTTTGAAGTTTGTATAATTGTTACTTTTTAAAATTAAAGATAAAATTGTTTAGTTTTTGAGATTGGTTTTATTAATTTTTAATTTCATATATTTAATTTACAATATAATAATTAACTAAAAATTTGCACAATACAAATATTAATGTATTTCAAACTAAAACATAATTTAATTGTTGACATTGTGTTAGCAACCCGTACACTATGTGGTGCACTACTTTTTTGTTGTTGTTGTTAAAATTACAATTCATGAAAATATGGCGCATGGTATTTTAATAGATCAAAGTTGTTAAAATGGCCTCGTGTAATAGTTTTTATATGGATGAAATATTTATTGCAAAGTTTTAGATTTTGTTGATTAATTTGAATCATTGATTGTTTCATATTATATATTGTATATTCTCTTGAAATGCAATTAGGTTATTCGTGTTATCCACGTTATATTATTTTTACTCTTTTCAAATTCACTTGCAATTTGATTATATCCAAACTAAATGACACTCGGTGTGTAAACTAAATGACACTCAGTATGTAATTATGTTATCCATGTTATATTGTAGCACTTATATTGTAGCACTTGTTTGTAAGTGGCAGGACTAGCTACTACGTAGCACTTGTTTATTTAATAAAATATCAATTTTTAAAATTTTAATGTTTGGGACTTTGAATTTGACATGTCACTTTCATCTTTGTAAAGTTTTAATTTTTTTTTCTTTTTTTCTTTTTTTAATCAAGGAGAATATGTTAGAGTTACAATGTTTTTTTTTCATTTTAATCAAGGAGAATAGGTACACATTAGGGGCATTCATTGATGAGACCAGGGTTCAGATGAGAAGAAACTATCGCGATGCTAATACCACAACCACGTTGAACGAGCTATTCGAGTTTTGAATCAAAGAACACCCCAATATTTTTTTGTTGAACACCTTCCGGTGTGGGGCGTCCGTCATTCAGTCTTGATGCAGTGGGATAGTAGAGCTTCAATGTTAGACTCGACAAGTTAATGTTTGTAAGGATAGGGTAGTATAACACAACACAAAAATATGTCTTTTGTGTTGGTGTGAGGTGGGAAGATTCAAAATTTATAACCATTAATGATGTTTGATTTATAGGTAATTATGCACTTAAATCTCTTTTGTATAAGTTCTTGCAGATAGGGATAATGTCATGGGACTAGACTCATTTTTCCTCTTGAACGTTCCATACTATCATGCGACATCGACATGAACTTGCTAGTTGGGAAAGTATCACCTGAAAAATGCCTCATGGAAACCTAGTGACTAAACCCAATCTAGGCACCTTAGAGTTTGTGGAATTTCAAGTGCTCATTTCACTGTAGGAGATGTTGCACCATCGACACCCAACCATAGGCAATGCTACACCATTGCCTCCCCCAATCCAACAAAACTTGAACGATTGATTACTCGACATCTCATGATGATATCTCCCATCTAGTCTCAATCCCAGATGGTGCTCGAAGATCTTGTCTTGGCTCCACCCAGACACATACCTTCATTGCATCTATCAACACTATTTTCCTAGCATGGTTGACACATCATGTTGAATCGCACCATCCTCCGACGAGATTAGCATACAACTCCCCATGCTATTCAACTAGACATCCTTAGTTTTCCTAGCTTACACACTAGTACACTGTCATGTCTGTCTCATGGCCATCAGTCATGTGTTGGCCATCAAGGCTTCCAAAATGATATGGACTCGTCATACACCCTTAGTCATGTATGTCTGGCATGCCTTCCATCACGGCAATTCCAATGGTGCTTCACGTAGGGTCGTGGCAGATAACAATAGTGGGGCACTTATTTTTAGTACTTCACAATATGTTGCCATACGTTCGTCATCAATATGGGTGGTTGTGATGTTGTCCTTGGGGAAAATTGATCACACATTTTGGTCCTAGTCACCATATATTTTAAGGAGATACACATGGGTATCGATACAAATGGTTGAGCATATACCCTCTAAGGACTTCATTCAACCTCTCCAATGATTATTAGCTCTCAATGCATGGGAAATCTCTCGAAGAAAAGTTGCTCCAACATCATTCTCCAATTCCATGCCATTCAAGTCATGGATATCCCCACCCCATAAATTCACCTTGACTTGTAGTGATTTTTAACCAAACATCAACAAGTCTTTAACACATCTCGTGGCTTGCCCCCCTTATCTAGTGAGCATGATCATGGTATTCCCTTGATTCTTGGAAATCAACCCCCAAATTCATGTCCTTATCGACACCCATTTTCTTAGAAGAATGAAATTGGATTATTCAATAACTATTGGGGTGAGTCATTTGTCCTAGTACTAGTCCTTATGCATTGTTAGTGTTCATGCTATTAAAGTAAGAAGGAAATTGGTGTATGTGTTCCAATTTTTGTGCTCTCAATAAACTGACTATTAAAGACGTTCTGGGTAATTTTTCCAGTAGGATTTAGCCATCGATATACGTTGATAGAGGAATGTTTTTAGCGCACAATGATTTTAATAAATATTTCCTCACAAGATTTCTACAAAAGTGACCCAATTCGTTTTTCCAAAACTGTAACAATTAGCTAACTCCAATATAATGTTCGGTGGTCGTAATGATTTTGAGAATTTGCATATGGTAAAATCACATTGTCACAACAAAGGTCGTCCTAATTGTTACGAGTAACATTAGCGTCGCATAACTTTCCTACACACATATATCAGGAAGTAGTGTCACATAACTTTCCTATGAATTTGGGTAGGGTCAGATTAATTTATTAAAGGCGCTTTAGAATTTGTTAAGATCGATAATGATAAACAGATGAAAAAAACCATCCAAAAGAAGATTAACACTTTTTCTACTTCTAAAAAACCAAGTATAGTGATATGGAGTAGGATAGAACCCAAATACTATCAATCAATATGTGGGTAATTGAATAGAAGGAAATAGAAACCCAACAACCATCAATCAATCAGTGGGGTAATGGGATAGAAGGAAACAAAAGCCCTACAACCATCAATTTGAGGAAACAAAAACATAAATCACCAATAAAACGTTACAATTGTGGGAATAGTGAAAAAGATAATGACCATCCCAATCTACAAACTTAAATAAATGACCATTTAAGTAAGGAACATATTGCTAAAGTTTTGGACGTACGTATATGAGTCGAGTGGATTTCCCAGAGAAAGTAATTAGCATGAAATTCAGTCAAATTCATTTTAAAAACCGACTAAGTCTATCGATACGGAGCCGGATCGAACCCAAAAGCCATCAATCTATCTGTGGGTAAGGTGGGTAATGGCTATGTATTGAACCAAACAACCATCAATATATTTGTGGGTAAAGTGGTTAATGGCTCTGTATCAAACTCAACAGCCAACAACCATCGATCAATTTGTGGGTAAGGTGGGTAATGGCTTTGTATTGAACACAATAGGCAACAACCATCAATATATATGTAGGTATTGTGGGTAATGGATTCAAACCCAACAACCATCATTCTATTTATGGGTAATCAATCGATCTTATTCATTTTGAATTAAACAACAGAGATAATAGAGACTTGAACTTACATTAAAGTTGGGAATGAGTATTAACCTGGGAAAGGGGTTATTCTTCACTGCCTTTTCTCCATATTTGCGCCAATGATAGACATCTTTCAGATGATCGAGCAAACCTCGGCTCACGGTTCTATTTTTTACCCTTTTTCCTGCACAAATACCAATAATTTATATTAGCAAACATTATAGGGCCTAAAGACACATATAATCTAGCAAATTACCTTACATCATTTATATATTACCTTGCATAATTTACATATTACATGAGTCGCCTCTTGCGCATGCTTCTTCTGTGGCCCCCATGGCAAGGTTGAAAATATTTACAGATTACCTCAGAGGCCTCCTGCGTAGTCTTCAGCAGTAGATATCTAACCTCCTCTTACTAAAAAATATTGGTGATCCATATTATAGTATTTAATAACTCGTATCATATACTCTTACTATGATTACCAATGCATAGAACACTTAATTAGCTATATCAATACATGGCATTATAATACATAGCATTATGACTTTTATAGGATATGTGCAATGATGGTTCAATCTCACTAGTTATTAACTATGTTATTAAGGTAAGTAATTTTATTACGGTGTAACTAATGGTGAATGCTAGTAATTAATGGTTGTTTTTATATGTGATTAGTATTCTTATTATATTAAGATAATTTGCAGCAAGTATATGACAAGTTTGAGCATCAATTTAAAATGTATATTTAAAATATTTTATCAAAAAATTAATACAATTTAATATTTCTAAAAAATGCATAATAATTCCAATGCTATATTTACTAGTACTATGGAAAACAATGCTTGATACTGGGAACACAAGTATTAATTTAATTAAATTTTGAAGTTTGTATAATTGTTACTTTTTAAAATTAAAGATAAAATTGTTTAGTTTTTGAGATTGGTTTTATTAATTTTTAATTTCATATATTTAATTTACAATATAATAATTAACAAAAAAATTGCACAATACAAATATTAATGTATTTCAAACTAAAACTTAATTTAATTGTTGACATTGTGTTAGCAACCCGTACACTATGTGGTGCACTACTTTTTTGTTGTTGTTGTTAAAATTACAATTCATGAAAATATGGTGCATGGTATTTTAATAGATCAAAGTTGTTAAAATGGCCTCCTGTAATAGTTTTTAAATGGATGAAATATTTATTGCAAAGTTTTAGATTTTGTTGATTAATTTGAATCATTGATTGTTTCATATTATATGTTGTATATTCTCTTGAAATGCGATTAGGTTACTCATGTTATCCATGTTATATTATTTTTACTCTTTTGAAATTCACTTGCAATTTGATTATATCCAAACTAAATGACACTCGGTGTGTAAACTAAATGACACTAAGTATGTAATTATGCTATGCATGTTATATTGTAGCACTTGTTTGTAAGCAGCAGGGACTAGCTACTACGTAGCACTTGTTTATTTAATAAAATATCAATTTTGAAAATTTTAATGTTTGGGACTTTGAATTTGACATGTCACTTTCATCTTTGTAAAGTTTTAATTTTTTTTTCTTTTTTTCTTTTTTTAATCAAGGAGAATATGTTAGAGTTAGAATGTTTTTTTTTCATTTTAATCAAGGAGAATAGGTACACATTAGTGGCATTCATTGATGAGACTAGGGTTCGGACGAGAAGAAACTATCGCGATGCTAATACCACAACCACGTTGAACGAGCTATTCGAGTTAGGAATCAAAGAACACCCCAATATTTTTTCGTTGAACACCTTCCGGTGTGGGGCGTCCGTCATTCAGTCTTGACACAGTGGGCTAGTAGATCTTCAATGTTAGACTCGACAAGTTAATGTTTGTAAGGATAGGGTAGTAGAACACAACACAAAAAGACGTCTTTTGTGTTGCTGTGAGGTGGGAAGATTCAACATTTATAACCATTAATGGGGTTTGATTTATAGGTAATTATGCACTTAAATCTCTTTTGTATAAGTGCTTGCAGATAGGGATAATGTCATGGGACTAGACTCACTTTTCGTCTTGAACGTTCCATACTGTCATGCGGCATCGAAATGAACTTGCTAGTTGGGAAAGTATCACCCGGAAAATGCCTCATGGAAACCTTGTGACTAAACCCAATCTAGGCACCTTAGAGTTTGCGGAATTTCAAGTGCTCAATTCACTGTAGGAGATTTTGCACCATCGCCACGCAACCATAGGCAATGCTACGCCATTGCCTCCCCCAATCCAACAAAACTTGAACGACCAATTACTCGACATCTCATGATGATATATCCCATCTAGTCTCAATCCCAGATGGTGCTCGAAGATCTTGTCTTGGCTCCACCCGGACACATAACTTCATTGCATCTATCAATGCTATTGTCCTAGCATGGTTGACACATTATGTTGAATCACAGCATCCTCCGACGAGATTAGCATACAACTCCTTGTTGGTTTGCCCCATGCTATTCAACTAGACATCCTTAGTTTTCCTAGCTTGCACACTAGTAAACTGTCATGTCTGTCTCATGGCCATCAGTCATGTGTTGGCCATCAAGGCTTCCAAAATGATATGGACTCGTCATACACCCTTAGTCATGTATGTCTGGCATGCCTTCCATCACGGCAATTCCAATGGTGCTTCACGTAGGGTCGTGGCAGATAACAATAGTGGGGCACTTATTTTTAGTACTTCACAATATGTTGCCATACGTTCGTCATCAACATGGGTGGTTGTGATGTTGTCCTTAGGCAAAATTGATCACACATTTTTGTCCTAGTCACCATATATTTTAAGGAGATACACATGGGTATCGATACAAATGGTTGAGCATATACCCTCTAAGGACTTCATTCAAGCTCTACAATGATTATCAGCTCTCAATGCATGGGAAATCTCTCGAAGAAAAGTCGCTCCAACATCATTCCCCAATTCCATGCCATTCAAGTCATGGATATCCCCACCCCATAAATTCACCTTGACTTGTAGTGATTTTTAACCAAACATCAACAAGTCTTTAACACATCTCATGGATTGCCCCCCTTATCTAGTGAGCATGATCATGGTATTCCCTTGATTATTGGAAATCAACCCCCAAATTCATGTCCTTATCGACACCCATTCTCTTAGAAGAATGAAATTGGATTATTAAATAACTATTGGGATCGGTCATTTGTCCTAGTACTAGTCCTTATGCATTGTCAGTGTTCATGCTATTAAAGAAAGAAGGAAATTGGTGTATGTGTTCTAATTTTTGTGCTCTCAATAAACTGACTATTAAAGACGTTCCGGGTAATTTTTCCAGTAGGATTTAGCCATCGATATACATGGATAGAGGAATTTTTTGAGCCACAATGATTTTAATAAAGATTTCTACAAAAGATAAACCTTGAAGAATTGATACAAAAGGAAATATATAAAGCATTTAGTCATTCATTATGATTTGCATCCATGTGTGTGCCATTAGTGATTAACAATGCTGCAATTATAACTCGGGGCAAGACCGAACTCTAGAGAAAGTACAAGAAATTAGCAAAAGTTTGGATAAGTGTATCATTTTTTGTTAGTTGTCTTTTGAAAAGAATAAGAAGGTTTCTTTTGTTTTAGTATGGGGCTATTTACAATGGTGCCAACAGTCGAATGATCAAAGTTGCTGGTATTTACATGTTAGATAATTTAACAATGGTTAAAGTAGTGCAAATGATCAAAGTTATTGCGTATTGTAATTATTACAAAACATGGAATGATGGTAACGGCCGCCTTAGTACAATTGATTTATGTCAACAAAACAAGTTCCTTCTTAATGCCATCACCCCTTCAGGGATTGAGGTACAATATGATTAGTCGCAATTAAATATGTGTTGAATTACGAATAAAGAAGTGAGTGTATTTATTCAGAATGATACTTGGAATTCTCTTTTGAGAACAAATAGGTTTTATATAGAATTTAGGAATTGGAATGTGTACACCCAAAAACGATAGTTATAAGCGGTTCCTTTTAAGATAAAAAATGAAATCAGATCATAAGGTCCCATGTTATTTTTAAGAACTGCATAGTAAGCTTAAATGTATGAGAATCCTTCATTGGAAATATATTATAAAGGACTCCTAGGACATCATGATGTATAAGAGACACTGCCATACATTTGGATTTCTTGCATAAAACGAAATGTGTATTATGATTAACTCACATGGTTGTAGGTAATTCCGGAGCAATAACACAGTGTTTTTTTTTACAATCCCAAAATAATAATTCTACCCTTTTCCGCACATTTTGGCTTCAAGGTATAAGAGGGACACTACAGATATGGAGCAGGATCGAACCCAACTACCATCAATCAATATGTGGGTAATTGAATAGAAGGAAATAGAAACCCAACAACCATCAATCAATCAGTGGGGTAATGGGATAGAAGGAAACAAAATCCCTACAACCATCAATTTGAGGAAACAAAAACATAAATCACCAAGAAAACGTTACAATTGTGGGAATAGTGAAAAAGATAATGACCATCCCAATCTACAAACTTAAATAAATGACCATTTAAGTAAGGAACATATTGCTAAAGTTTTGGACATACGTATATGAGTCGAGTGGATTTCCCAGAGAAAGTAATTAGCATGAAATTCAGTCAAATTCATTTTAAAAACCGACTAAGTCTATCGATACGGAGCCGGATCGAACCCAACAACCATCAATCTATGTGTGGGTAAGGTGGGTAATGGCTATGTATTGAACCAAACAACCATCAATATATTTGTGGGTAAAGTGGGTAATGGCTCTGTATCAAACTCAACAGCCAACAACCATCGATCGATTTGTGGGTAAGGTGGGTAATGGATTTGTATCGAGCACAATAGGCAACAACCATCAATATATATGTAGGTATTGTGGGTAATGGATTGAAACCCAACAACCATCATTCTATCTATAGGTAATCAATCGATCTTATTCATTTTGAATTAAACAACAGAGATAACAGAGACTTGAACTTACATTAAAGTTGAGAAGGAGAATTAACCTGGGAAAGGGGTTATTCTTCACTGCCTTTTCTCCATATTTGCGCCAACGATAGACATCTTTTAGATGATCGAGCAAACCTAGGCTCACGGTTCTATTTTTTACCCTTTTTCCTACACAAATACCGGTAATTTATATTAGCAAACATTATAGGGCCTAAAGACACGTATAATCTAGCAAATTACCTTACATCATTTATATATTACCTTGCTTAATTTACATATTACCTCAGAGGCCTCCTGCGTAGTCTTCAGCAGCAGATATCTAACCTCCTCCTCTATCAATCACATAGACAAACATGACTCAGATCCAGACTCATCCATCAAGAATCAAACTCACCGAGATTCAAACTCAGACACTCGAACACATAGGCATTCCAGTCTACACCATAGACAGAGGAGGAGGAAAATGTTAATGTGGGTAAAATTCCATATATATATGCATTTTTTTCAACACATACCTTCAACAGATAGTTTTTTTTCCTACCTTTTCCTCCTTTCTAGAACCTTCCCAAAATATCTAACAAAATCTTAAATGCTTTTCAAAAAATCCTCCTTAACAAAATTTGAATTTGTGAGAGTTTGAATGTGAGATGTCACTTTATTCTCTATTTTAAAAAGTATGAATTTTGAAAATTTGAATGTTTGGGAGTTTGAATTTGAGATGTCACTTTCATCTTAGTAAAGTTTCAAGGTTTTTTTTTCTTTTAATGAGGGATAATAGGTTAGAGTTTCAATGTTTTTTGTTTTCATTTTAATCAAGATAATAGGTACACATTAGTTCCATTCACCAAGGAGGCTAGGTTTCAAAAGAGAAGAAACTTTCTTGATGCTAACACCACAAGCACGTTGAGCAAGCTATTCGAATTTTGAATCTAAGAAGACCCCGCTCCATAGAAAATGAAAGCAGATGCGGCGAGCCTTCTTGAGTATACCCTTGGGGATCGAGGCCAATGTCATCCAGTACACCGGGATAGCCTCTAGAACATACTTGACTAGAACAAGCCTGCCAGCCCTCGACATCGAGCGATGACACCACAATTTGAGTCGCTTGTCCAGTTTTTCCAGCAGCGAGTCCGAGTCCTACTTTTGATAGTCGTTAGGTTTTATAAAGAACCCCAGATAGTGTATGCCCTGTTCAAAAGATGCTATATGAAAATGGAAAAGTTCTGATAAGACCCTTTCTTCCTCCTTGGATAAGAGATAGGGGATGACCGTGGATTTGCCAACGTTAATGTCCATGCGTGTTACTTTAGGGAAGAGCTTGAGAATATCATCTAAAGCACATAAATCCCTAGTTGAGCCCGAACAAAATATCAAGATGTCATCAACAAAGAGAAAATGTGAGATGTGGAGGTTCTGTGCAAGTTGTAGCCCAGTGAAATTGCCTAGCCTTGTCGCCATCTTAAGTGCACGGCTGAGACCCTCAGCCACCAAAAGGAATAAAAGAGGTGACAGTGGGCAGCCTTGTCGAAGCCCAAACTCCGCATCGAAGAATGGTGAGGCCGCACCATTGATCAGAACCAAAAACGAGACAGTGGTGATACAACTCAGAATCCATCTGATAAACGCAATATCAAAAACGAGGTGCGTTAAAAGCAAACGAAGATAAAGCGAGCTTACCTTGTCAAATTGCTTTGCAAGGTCAATTTTAAAAATGGCTCCTTTTATATTTTTGACTTTCATACTGTGTAATCCTACGTGGGCCACCCCAATAGCTTCATGAATCAATCTGCCTTCCAAGAAGCCAAATTGTTCCAATGAAATATGTGATATTATTTAATTGATAACAAGTTAAATAAAATGGATTATATGAATCACTTTTAATTGTCATTAAAAATAAATGAAAAATGAAATAAAACAATTAAAAAAAATAAATATAAAAGAAAAATATAAAATAATATAACTTATATATATATATATATATATTATTTCAATACATATTATTAATATTAATGCGTTAAAAATATAATTATATATTCAGATCGTTTTTTAGTTTTGAGATTTTAGAATTTCTACTCACAAGACCAACCAGAATCATATGGCCTCAAAAACTATGATTGGTTGTTGTTATAAATGTGCTTTGTTGTTGTTGTTACAATAAAAGGGGTTATTTAATGTTTTAATTTTTTCTTAGTGTATTTATTAAGTTTACTTAAGAAAAAAATTATTTTAATTGTAAATTATTTTTTTGGTTATGTATTTATTAAGTTGATTTTATTAGAGTTGTGATTTATTTAATTGATAACAAGTTAAATAAAATGGATCATTTTTTTATTTTCATTAAAAATAAATGAAAAATAACTCAAACTAACAATTATAAAAAATTAAAACAATTTAAAAAGAAATAAAAAAAAGGAAAAAAAAACATAACGTATATATATTATTGTATCTCAAATAAACATAAATACATATATTGATAACTTATATAGGTAATTTTAGACAAAGATTTATGTACCCAAATACATAAAGTTGCATTATAAAAAGATGTACAAAGATTTACAAATACAAAAATCTAAAAAAAAAACACATAGATTTCATAAATTTGCATAAAAATATCATGTACAAAGATTTCAAACATAAACATCGAATTGGATACAAAAACACATCATTTGACATAAGAAACCTAAAAATCATTTTATTTAACAAACATTGTGCATACAAAGATCTACAAACACAAACACATAGAGTTACATACAAAAATTTAAAAACAAAAACACATAGAGTTGCATAAATGAAAACTGAAATAAAACAGCAATTAAAAAAAATGTAGATATATTATTTTAATAAATATTATTATTATTAATACATTAAAAATATAAGTATATATTTAAGAGCTTTTCTTAGCTTTGAGATTTTAGAATCTCTACTAACAAGACCAACCGCGGGAAGGTGAAAGCTCATATGGCCTCAAAAACTATGCTTTGTTTGTTGTTACAACAAAGCGAATCTCTGTGCTTTGTTGTTGTTATTACAACAAAGTTAATCTATGTCTTTGTTGTTGTTGTTACAACAAAACGAGTTGTTTAATTTTTTAATTTTTTGTGTATTTATTAAGTTTAGTTTATTATAGTTATTAAGTTAATTTATAAAGGAAAAAAGAAGATTATTTTAATTGTAAATTAATTTTTTAGTTATGTATTTATTAAGTTTAATTTATTGGAGTTATTAAGTTAATTTATAAAGGAAAAAAAAATTATTTTAATTGTAAATTAATTTTTTAGTTATGTATTTATTAAGTTGATTTTATTATAGTTGTAATATTATTTAATTTATAACAAGTTAAATAAAATGGATCACGTAAATCATTTTTAAATTTGTCATTAAAAATAAATGAAAAATGAATTAAAACAACAATTAAAACAAATTAAAAAATAAAAATAAAAGAAAAAAATAAAATAATATAATGTATATATATTATTATATCTCAAATAAACATAAACATATATATAGATAGCTTATATATGTAATTTTAGACAAAGATCTACATATCTAAATACATAAAGTCATATTATAAAAAGCATGTACAAAGATCTACAAATACAAAAATCTACAAACAAATACACATAGATTTCCATACAAAAATCATGTACAAAGATTTCAAACACAAACATAAAATTGCATACAAAAACACATCTTTTCATACAAAAAACATAAAAATCATTTCATTTAACACAGAGTTGCATACAAAGATCTACAAACACAAACACATAGAGTTACATACAAAAATATACATACAAAAACACATACATTTGCATACAAAAATTATGTATAAATATTTCAAAAATAAACATACACAAACACATAGAGTTACATACAAAAACACATAGATTTGCATACAAAAATTATGTACAAATATTTCATTAACAAACATACAGTGGCATACAAACATAAAAATCAATTTCATTTAACAAACAAAGAGTTGCATACAAAGATCTACAAACACAAACACATAGAGTTACATATAAAAGGCTACATACAAAAACACATAGATTTGCATACAAAAATTATGTACAAAGATTTCAAAAACAAACATACAGTTGCATACAAAAGCACATCATTTCATACAATAATTTTATTTAACAAAAAGAGTTACATACAAAAAACATTATTTTATTTAACAAACAAAATACATGGAGTTGCATACAAAAAAAACATTATTACAGTTAACATTAAAATCATCTCATCTACCAAACACATAGAATTACAGAATCCATTATTTCATCTACCAAACATACAAAAAAGCATTAATTCAGCTAAGAAAAATTAAAATCATCTCAACTACCAAACATATAGATTTACATGGAAAAAGATCTCTAAGGAAACCAAAGAATGCACTAAAATTAGAGAATAAAATTATATATATATATATTAAAATATAAACAGTAATATTAATACTATATAAATAAAGTTGAAAATAAAAAATAACTAAATCACAAAATAAATGAAAATAAAAATAAAACAAATATAGAAATTGTTATTTAATAATTTCATTTATTTATGTGTTAAAACAATTATGAAATTAATTTATGTAAAAACATGAAGTGTAAAATGATGTTTATTTGTGTGAAAAGAATTATGAAATTAGTATGTGTGAAACATTAAATGGAAAATGAAATTTGTGTATTAGAGAAAATATAAAATTAGTTCATTGAGAGACAACTAAAAAAAACATATCACATAATACTACTACAAGAGCGTATTCTAAAGATGATAGGGGGCCCACCATCTAGAGCATTTGGATGGGTTTAATCCCATTCCAAAAAAATATATTTCTTTTTATTAAAATTAATAAGTTTGTAAATAAACTCTCTTTACAAAACTCTGAAAAAATTAAACTATACAAGTTCATGGTATATCACTTTTCACTTCAAAGTAATATAAATAACATTAAATCCATCTTCAAAGATGTTGATACCTTAAAAGAAAAGAAACACAATCAAATATTAGACATCTTTATTTAAATATGACTTTAAATAAAATATGAGAAAAAAACATGAAAAATATAAATAATTACCTTAACAAAAGCATTTCAAAATTATTTTTTAAAATATAAAAAATACCAATATCAACCAAAAAATAGAAAACCAATTGCGATGGTGTTGCTCTATGTTAACTTACGGCTTGTCAGTTTTGAATGATGTTTGTTGAAACAAATTGAAACAAATTATGGAAGGATTTTGAAAACTATGTTTTAAAATAAGAGATGTTAAAATATTAAAATGAAAAAAATAAGAGAAATATAAATAGATGAGAAAAACCAGCGAGAAGAAGATTAACACCTTTTTTAACTTGGATAGAACCCAATTGCCATCAATATATCTGTCGATATAAGGAAACAGAAATCCAATAGCCATCAATCAATATGTGGGGTAATGGAATGTAAAGAAACAGAAACCTACAACCATCAAAATGAGGAAACAGAAACCTTAGAATGCAGATGACTCCTGGAAAGGGAAGGGAGGACTAACCGATCTTTCCAACTGTGACAAATACTCTGA
Source organism: Pseudotsuga menziesii (assembly GCA_001517045.1). Classification (NCBI taxonomy): domain Eukaryota; kingdom Viridiplantae; phylum Streptophyta; class Pinopsida; order Pinales; family Pinaceae; genus Pseudotsuga; species Pseudotsuga menziesii. The sequence continues at coordinate 19,678 of LPNX010857472.1, forward strand.
CAAATCATCATTCAAATGCCTAACTGTAAGAAATACTCTGGGCAGTTAAACCTTTGAGTCCATAATGATTGGATAATTTGTGACAGAAAAAAGAAACAATAATCCAACTATTTTAACCTAGAATATTGCACAGAAGAGGGCTTACACAGGAATGTCATCCAAAAGACAATGAAAGATGAAGACGGTAGAAATTTATGAGAGAAAAATATGAAGCTTCATAAATCCAGATATCCCAGACATTGTTACTGTTAGAGATAATGCTCACATTAGTGCAGCATACTAAGTTTGGGATTGGTTTGAGATTTTGTAGGAGACTGTTGAGATATTCTCTCAACCAACATCTCCATGTTTGGAGTTAGTTGGATCTCACTCCAACTATATATATATATGTGATGTATGTGTGTATGAGTGTGTAATACAGGTTATTATTGTGTGCGAATCCGTTGCAATGGCTGATCTCCATTTTCTTAAGTTGGTATCAGAGCAAGGACAACCTTGACTCTCTCACGAGAGGGGTTGGGGGTTGGAATATGAGAGATTGAGAGCAGATATGATTCTCTGTACATAGGTGTGTGAGAGTAGATTTCTTTTGTGTGAAGTTTTTGTGTGACTGTGTGATTAGTTTGCCTGCGCTGGCTCTGTCTAGTGTGGATCCTGCCTAAATAAGAAGCCGCCGCCGATTCAAAGCTGCTGAACTCTGTTCGCATTTGGTCACTGAAAATAAGTCGCCATTTTCAAGAAAGCTAACTCAAGCTGCTGGTGAAGGATCAGCGATTGGTGAGCAAGCTCTGAAGATTCTTGCCTGCTGTTTGTTGCTGCCATCAATTGATGTGGCAATTGAGCCTACGGTATGTTCTGTAGTGGTATACATTTTGGTCTACGATCTGTTGTTCCGCTTCCATTCATATCCACGCTACATCCAAGTTCTAAACAGTCTGCACGGTTCGAGCATGATCTTAGCTAGAAATAGGCGCTGAAAGGACAGAGGCGTCCAAGGTTACTGTGGCATGTTCTTGGAGCAGCACACCCTAATGTGTAGAAATGGATCGACAGAGGTATACGAGGAGATGACTTGCCAAAGGACCCTTCATTTTCATATCCATCGAATTTGGCATTTCTGCTGTAGATCCGAATTGATGCAAGCAACTATGCATCTGATTTATGGCAATAAGTTTGAAGAGTCGCAGATTTATGGAGGCATCATCGAATATTTATTTCATGAGGGGTTTGCGGTTCTGTGAAATTTGTTATGTATATTTATTTTTATATTGTTTAAGTTGTAAAGTAGAACCAATTATTGAACAGATTACATAATTTAAGTTATTTGTTCTTGACCCGTCATGCTCCGGGAGAGAATAGATCGCTGATTTAATTATGTCTAAGTTTGTTATACGCTGATGTGACCCGTCGTGCTCCGGGAGCATTAGTTACAGGTTATTTTATGTAAGTGTTTTGTAAAACTAAGAACTTGTATCTTGATTCAAGCTGGAAGCCCCAGTTTCAAGTACACACATTTTTATGTTTAAATGTCACCTTGTGTAAAGGAATGTTGAGGCCATTCCGTATCCAAACTTTTCTTCTAGATACTGAAGGATAGCCGAAAGCAAAGATCCTACAGATGAAGGCAAGTTAATAGAATGCATCAATAATTGGCACCTTTTATCACGGAATCCCGGATGAGCCAAGTTGTCAAATTGTCCAGTATACAAGTGCAAGAAAGATGGTCAGAGGCTTTTTGACTTTAAATGTGTCTATGGAAAGCTCGAAGAAGAGGAAGAAGAAAGAGCGGAAGCCGTGAGATTGCAGAGTGGGTTTCAGTGCTGAGGAAGACCGGTGAGACAGATAATGACAAATTTTATGTTTTCAATATTGTAAGTTTTGAAATGTAAGCATTAAAGGTGGGTGTTAGAGATAATGCTCACATTAGTGCAGCATACTAAGTTTGGGATTGGTTTCAGATTTTGTAGGAAACTGTTGAGATATTCTCTCAACCAACATCTCCATGTTTGGAGTTAGTTGGATCTCACTCCAACTATATATATATATGTGATGTATGTGTGTATGAGTGTGTAATACAAGTTATTATTGTGTGTGAATCCATTGCAATGGCTGATCTCCATTTTCTTAAGTGTTACAATTTGGAAAGCTTGCAAACTTACACTGTAGATTGCAATCATGGATGGAATCTAAAGACCTTGACAAAACCCCAAGTGAGAGAATCTAAATTATTTCATTATAAAGCCTCTAAATTATTTTAATTCTAAAGTCTTAAAGCCTCTAAATTATTTTAATTCTAAAGTCTTAAAGCCTCAAAATTATTTTAATTAAGTTTGGGATTGGTTTGAGATTTTGTAGGAAACTGTTGAGATATTCTCTCAACCAACATCTCCATGTTTGGAGTTAGTTGGATCTCACTCCAACTATATATATATGTGATGTATGTGTGTATGAGTGTGTAATACAAGTTATTATTGTGTGTGAATCCGTTGCAATGGCTGATCTCCATTTTCTTAAGTGTTACAATTTGGAAAGCTTGCAAACTTACACTGTAGATTGCAATCATCGATGGAATCTAAAGACCTTGACAAAACCCCAAGTGAGAGAATCTAAATTATTTCATTATAAAGCCTCTAAATTATTTTAATTCTAAAGTCTTAAAGCCTCTAAATTATTTTAATTCTAAAGTCTTAAAGCCTCAAAATTATTTTAATTACTAAGTCTGAAAGCTGTGCAACAAGTTGGCATGTTTGGTGTCTAAATCTAAAAGCTTAAAGGTTGTATAACAACGCAGTATGTATTTCAGAAAGTTTAGAGACTTCAACAAGACACGACAGATCTGAAATCGAAGGACAGAATACACGTCAACAGGACAACAAGATCGTTGGTTGGGCTGTTGAAAGAAATTTTAGAAACCGATCAAGTCTACCCATACAGAGCAGGCTCGAACCCAACAGCAAGGTGGGTAATGGCTCCGTATCGAACCCAACAGCCATTCATATATTTGTGGGTGTGGGTAAGGTGGGTAATGCCTCCAAACGAACCCAACAGGCATCAATTTATTTGTGAGTAATGGTTCTATATCGAACCCAACAGCCAATCGCCGGAAATCAATCTTTTTTATTCATTCATTTTGAATTAAACAAAGAGATTTGAACTTACATTAAAATTGAGAAGGAGTATTGACCCGATCAAACCTACGTTGGCTGTTCCGTTTTGACCCTCTTTCCTGCACAAATACTAGTATAAAACAGTAATTTATGTTAGCAAACAATCTAGGGCCTGAAGCCACGCTTAATCCAGCAGATTACCAAACATTATTTACAGATTACCTGAGCTTAGCCCCCTCCTGCGCAGGCTTCTTCTGTGGCCGACATGGCAAGGCTGTCAGTTGGTATCAGAACAGAGCAGTTGATCAAGGCCTGTTCCTTCTCACGATTCTGGTTCGTTGGCAGACATGAACCCAGCAATAAAGGCGGAGGTGAGAGCAGCAAGAGAGGTGGGAAAGGCAGCATCGTCCTCAACTAACCTTTCATGCTTAAAACCAGGCACGACCACCAGGATACCTGTTACTTGATCGGCTTCCTGCGCAGTGTTTAACAGCGGATATCTAACCTCCTCCTCCTCTATCAATCACACACAGACATGACTCAGACAGACCCAGACCCAGACTGACCCTGACCCTGACCCAGACATCAAGAATAAGACAAACATACCCAGACTCAGACACCAAGCACAGACCGTAGACAGAGGAGGAGGGAAATGTTAAACGGTAGGTAAAATTCTATACATGTATTTCTTTCAACACCTACCTACCTTCAACGAATAGTTTTTTTTCTCTGCTTTTGTCTTTTTCTAAAAGCTTCTAGAAGTTTCACAAAAAGCGAATGCTTTTCAAAAAAATCCTTCCTCCTAACAAGATTTTAATGTGAGATTGCACTTTATTATTATCTCTTAACAAAATTTGAATGTGAGATGTCATTTTATTAATATCCTTACGACAGGCAGGAATATAATGCAATAGATAAAGCAATTGACTATGTATTAACAACATTTTCTACCAAAAATTTACTTTAAGGTAAACATTATAAATATCAATTTATTTTTTTATAACTATAATTATCTTGTGTTTGATTGGTTCATAAAGTAGAAGTCTTATTGTGTAATAAAAACAGTTTTATCATCTAAGTTAATAGCATTAATACAAAGTGATGAAATAATTTCAAAATAATATTTCTTGATAAATGAACAATCCAAAAACATTGCCAAATGTCTACTCACATTAAGTTGAGTTACACACATTAAATTGGGTAACATTACTTGTAATTGTTGTGCGATAATGGAGTTAATCCATATTAACAATCTTTTGACATGAGCTATTTTTTTTATTTTTTATAATTGTTTATAAGGATTTCGAACTATTAATAGTTAATTTAAAAGTTAATATAAATTTATTGTAGTTAATAAAAGAGCTAAAGAGCTTCGAGTTATCTTGACTTCTAGCTTCCAAATTGAATTGGAGTAAGCCTTGTGCACATTAATTGGACTCTCAATTGGTAAGTGGAGTTCGAGTGTCACATGAGTTTCACATTACCATTCCACGAAGTGCAGTTATCACATGAATTAGGAGTTGAGAGGATTTTATTAGGACCTATACTATCACACGAACTACACGTTACTTCAACTCCAAGATGTAAAATGTAGTTTGACTAATTAGCTCGACTTGGAGGTGCTAGATGGAGTTCAACTGTCACATGGACTACACATTACCATGCCATTAAGTTTAGTTTTCACATGAGCTATTTTTATTTATTTTTTTCCAACTACCACAAATTGTAGTTATCACATGAGCTATATTTTATTTTTTTATAATTGTTTATTAGGAGTTCAAACAATTAATTGTTAATTTAAAAGTTAACATAAATCTATTGTAGATAATAAAAGATCTCTGATTTATCCTCACTTCTAGCTTCCAAATGGAGTTCGTCTAAGCCTTATGCACATTAACTGGACTCCCAATTGGTAGGTGGAGTTCGAGTGTCTCATGAGTTGCACAATACCATGTTGTTAAGTGTAGCTATCACATTAGTTCAGAGGAATTTATTAGGAGTTCAAACTATTTTATTAGGAGTTTGGCTCTTACGTGATTGCACATTAGCTAGACTCCTAGATGCCAAATGCAGTTGGACTAAGCCGTAAGTAATTAGAGTTGAAGTTAAGCTAATAGTTGTATCTAATAGTTAAGCTAATATAAATTTATTGTAGTTAATAAAAGAGCTATGAGTTATCTTGACTTCTAGCTTCCAAATGGAGTTGGAGTAAGCCTTATGCACATTAACTGGACTCTCAATTGGTAGGTGGAGTTCGAGTGTCACATTAGTTGCACAATATCATTCCACGAAGTGGAGTTATCACACGAGTTCAGAGGAAATTATTAAGAGTTTGAACTATTTAATTAGGAGTTCGACTCTTACATGATTGCGCATTAGCTAGACTCCTAGATGCCAAATGCACTTGGACTAAGTCGTAAGTGATTAGAGTTGAATTTAAGCTAATAGTTAGAGAACCATTGGAGTTAAGCTAATAGTTGCATATAATAGTTAAGCTAATAGTTATCCAATAAAACCTTGATTAGAGTTGAAGTTAAGCTAATAGTTCTAGAATCATTATAGTTAAGCTAATAGTTGTATCTAGTAATTGATGGAGTTAAGCTAGTAGTTGTATCTAATAATCGAATAGTTGAAGATTAATTTTAATTTTTAAAACTATCACTAACTCTACTTATCACATGTCAATTAAATTATTTTCTATTTTTTTGAAATTATTAATTATTAATTTTGGACGACACACATAGAATCAATCTAGAGTGTGCACTTGTCTCATTCTCCTTTAATATTGGACGACGCCCATAGAATCAATCTCGACAGTACACTTGTCTCATTCTTGTCGGTAGATGAAAAGGCATAGATGGTAGTCCACCTGAAAATTCTAACATATATACGCCTATCGACGTAATTAAAAAGACTAATGTGAATGGGATCATTTAATAGCTATAATTGCATCTGCAATCGGTACTATTACGAGTTAATCCTCTGCCCAACACTGAACTCTTAAATGTAGCCGTAAAAGTAATAAAACAGCTCAGCAGGAATCAAACTCCTAAAGTTTAGGTGACTTTGTTTGGGAAATGGAGTGTATTTCTTATTTATTTAATCTCTTAATTCAGGAAGCGAGGAGGATGCTAAGCAACAAAGGTTTTTGAAATGGATTGGTCTCAATTTTGAGCAGATTGTGATCTTGCGGGACAAAACTGGAGGCCTCCGCCATATTTAAAAGTAACCCTCGGCCAGTGCCCTTTGACCCATTTTGCGTGCCCGATGTACACCCGCTTAACTGATAAATTATTTAGTTTTAAATTTTGAACACTTGATCTTCCCACTTATGATTTTCGCACGCAAATTTCAAAATTTGTCAAAGTAACTAGAAGCATGTTATATTATTAAAAAATATTGGTGATCCATATTATAGTATTTAATAGCTCGTATCATATACTCTTACTATGATTACCAATGCATAGAACACTTAATTATATATATAAATACATGGCATTATAACACATAGCATTATGACTTTTATAGGATATGTGCAATCATGGTTCAATCTCACTAGTTATTAACTATGTTATTAAGGTAAGTAATCTTATTACGGTGCAACTAATGGTGAATGCTAGTAATTAATGGTTGTTTTTATATGTGATTAGTATTCTTATTATATTAAGATAATTTGCAGCAACTATATGAGAAGTTTGAGCATCAATTTAAAATGTATATTAAAAATATTTTATCAAAAAATTAATACAATTTAATATATGGAAAACAATGCTTGATATTGAGAACACAATTATTAATTTAATTAAATTTTGAAGTTTGTATAATTGTTACTTTTTAAAATTAAAGATAAAATTGTTTAGTTTTTGAGTTTGGTTTTATTAATTTTTAATTTCATATATTTAATTTACAATATAATAATTAACAAAAAAATTGCACAATACAAATACAGATTAATGTATTTCAAATTTAATTGTTGACATTGTGTTAATAACCCGTACACTATGTGGTGCACTACTTTTTTTTGTTGTTAAAATTACAATTCATGAAAATATGGTGCATGTCATTTTAATAGGTCAAAATTGTTAAAATGTCCTCATGTAATAGTTTTTAAATGGATAAAATATTTAGTGCAAAGTTTTAGATTTTGTTGATTAATTTGAATCATTGATTGTTTCATTTTATATGTTGTATATTCTCTTGAAATGCAATTAGGTTATTCATGTTATCCATATTATATTATTTTTACTCTTTTGAAATTCACTTGGAATTTGATTATATCCAAACTAAATTACTCCTAGTATGTAATTATGCTATCCATGTTATATTGTAGCACTTATATTGTAGCACTTGTTTGTAAGCGGCAGAGACTAGCTACTACGTAGCACTTGTTTATTTAATAAAATATCTATTTTGAAAATTTTAATGTTTGGGACTTTGAATTTGACATGTCACTTTCATCTTTGTAAAGTTTTAATTTTTTTTTTCTTTTTTTTCTTTTTTTAATCAAGGAGAATATGTTAGTGTTACAATGTTTTTTTTTCATTTTAATCAAGGAGAATAGGTACACATTAGTGGCATTCATTGATGAGACTAGGGTTCGGATGAGAAGAAACTATCGCGATGCTAATACCACAACCACATTGAATGAGCTATTCGAGTTTTGAATCTAAGAACACCCCAATATTTTTTCGTTGAACACCTTCCGGTGCGGGGCATCCGTTATTCAGTCTTGACGCAGTGGCCTAGTAGAGCTTCAATGTTAGACTCGACAAGTTAATGTTTGTGAGTATAGTGTAGTAGAACACAACACAAAAATACGTGTTTTGTGTTGGTGTGAGGTGGGAAGATTCACATTTATAACCATTAATGATGTTTGATTTATAGGTAATTATGCACTTGAATCTCTTTTGTATAAGTGCTTGCAGATAGGGATAATGTCATGGGACTAGATTCATTTTTCCTCTTGAACTTTCCATACTGTCACGTGGCATCGACATGAACTTGCTAGTTGGGCAAGTATCACCCGGAAAATGCCTCATGGAAACCTCATGACTAAACCCAATCTAGGCACCTTAGATTTTGCGGAATGTCAAGTGCTCATTTCACCATAGGATATGTTGCACCATCGCCACCCAACCATACCCAATGCTACGCCATTTCCTCCCCCGATCCAACAAAACTTGAATGACCGATTAATCGACATCTGATGATGATATCTCCCATCTAGTCTCAATCCTAGATGGTGCTCGAAGATCTTGTCTTGGCTCCACGCGGACACATATCTTCATTGCATCTATCAACGCTATTGTCCTAGCATGGTTGACACATCATGTTGAATCGCACCATCCTCCAACGATCTTAGCATACAACTCCTTGTTGGTTTGCCCCATCCTAGTCAACTAGACATCCTTAGTTTTCCTAGCTTGCATGCTAGTACACTGTCATGTCTGTCTCATGGCCATAAGTCATGTGTTGGCCATCAAGGCTTCCAAAACTATATGGGCTCATCATACACCCTTAGTCATGTATGTCTGGCACGCCTTCCATCACGCCAATTCCAATGGTGCTTCACGTAGGGTCGTGGCAAGTAACAATACTGGAGCACTTATTTTTAAAACTTCACAATATGTTGCCATATGTTCGTCATCAACATGGGTGGTTGTGATGTTGTCCTTAGGGAAAATTGATCACACATTTTGGTCCTAGTCACCATATATTTTAAGGAGATACACATGGGTATCGATACAAATGGTTGAGCATATACCCTCTAAGGACTTCATTCAAGCTCTCCAATGATTATCATCTCTCAATGCATGGGAAATCTCTCGAAGAAAAGTCGCTCCAACATCATTCCCCAATTCCATGCCATTCAAGTCATGGATATCCCCACCCCATAAATTCACCTTGACTTTTAGTGATTTTTAACCAAACATCAACAAGTCTTTAACACACCTCATGGCTTGCCCCCCTTATCTAGTGAGCATGATCATGGTATTCCCTTGATTCTTGGAAATCAACCCCCAAATTCATGTCCTTATAGACACCCATTTTCTTAGAAGAATGAAATTGGATTATTCAATAACTATTGGGGTCAGTCATTTGTCCTAGTACTAGTCCTTATGCATTGTCAGTGTTCATGGTATTAAATAAAGAAGGAAATTGGTGTATGTGTTCTAATTTTTGTGCTCTCAATAAACTGACTATTAAAGACGTTTCGGGTAATTTTTCCAGTAGGAATTAGCCTTCAATATACGTTGGTAGAGGAATTTTTTAAGCACACAATGATGTTAATAAAGATTTCCTCGCAAGATTTCTGCAAAAGTGACCCAATTTTTTTTCCAAAACTGTAACAATTAGCTAACTCCAATATAATGTTTGGTGGTCATAATAATTTTGAGAATTTGCAGATGGTAAAAGCACATTGTTGCAACAAAGGTCATCCTAATTGTTACGAGTAACATCACACAGATATCATGAAGTAGCGTCACATAACTTTCCTACACACATATATCATGAAGTAGTGTGACATAACTTTCCTATGAAGTTGGGTAGGGTCAGATTAATTTCTTAAAAGCCCTTTAGAATGTGTTATGATCAATAATGATAAACAAATGAAAAAAACTAGCCAAAGGAAGATTAACACTTTTTCTACTTGTAAAAACCCAAGTATACTAATATGGAGCAGGATCGAACCCAACTACCATCAATCAATATGTGGGTAATTGAATAGAAGGAAATAGAAACCCAACAACCATCAATCAATTAGTGGGGTAATGGGATAGAAGGAAACAAAAACCCTACAACGATCAATTTGAGGAAACAAAAACATAAATCACCAATAAAACCTTACAATTGTGGGAATAGTGAAAAAGATAATGACCATCCCAATCTACAAACTTAAATAAATGACCATTTAAGTAAGGAACATATCGCTAAAGTTTTGGACATACGTATATGAGTCGAGTGGATTTCCCAGAGAAAGTAATTATCATGAAATTTAGTCAAATTCATTTTAAAAACCGACTAAGTCTACCAATACGGAGCTGGATTGAACCCAACAGCCATCAATCTATCTGTGGGTAAGGTGGGTAATTGCTATGTATTGAACCAAACAACCATCAATATATTTGTGGGTAAAGTGGGTAATGGCTCTATATCAAACTTAGCAGCCAACAACCATCGATCGATTTGTGGGTAAGGTGGGTAATGGCTTTGTGTCGAACACAATAGCCAAGAACCATCAATATATATGTAGGTATTGTGGTTAATGGATTCAAACCCAACAACCATAATTCTATCTATGGGTAATCAATCGATCTTATTCATTTTGAATTGAACAACAGAGATAACAGAGACTTGAACTTACATTAAAGTTGAGAAGGAGTATTAACCTAGGAAATGGTTTATTCTTCACTGCCTTTTCTCCATATTTGCACCAACGATAGACATCTTTCAGATGATCGAGCAAACCTAGGCTCACGGTTCTATTTTTTACCCTTTTTCCTGCACAAATACTAGTAATTTATATTAGCAAACATTATAGGGCCTAAAGACACATATAATGTAGCAAATTACTTTACATAATTTATATATTACCTTGCATAATTTACATATTACCTGAGAGGCCTCTTGTGCATGCTTCTTCTGTGGCCGCCATGGCAAGTGTAGAATACCACTAATATTTTAAGGCAATAAACCATTAAAAAGTCTGCAAAATAAAAAGTTTAGTAATCTTCTCACCAGTTAAAGTATTTACACTGCATTCATAAACATCATCATCATATAAAACACAAGAAATAAACCAGCAATAAACCAGCACAACATGGTACTACAAATGAGACAACCAATTGCACGTGGTTCACCCCAACCTTGGGGTTACGTCCACCAAAGATAGTCCAGACCAAACCGTCTGGATCTTTTTATTTTTATTAGGTATTCAACAAGGTTACAAATATGCAGTACCAATACTGCAGCCCTTCCACATATATCTCTTATGGTGGACACTACCAAAGTTAATACAATATCTCCCAGAATACAAGACAGAACATGGCTTCTATGAATTCTTCCCCTTACCTTCGCTGATTCATTAAGTCTAAAATTCGTTAATAACCAGAATATGATTTGCAGTTTCAAGTCAATATTTTGAAGCTCTTATCGTAATATCATTATTACCTTTGCTACGCAAAGTTGTTGCCTGAATTTTATGACAGCCAAAGCGACCTAGGCTGCACTAATTCCCATCCGTTTTTCCAGCGGATTTAGACCTGTAATGACACACGCAGAGGTATCATATATATTTAAGAATTGATGCATAAATCATAGTTCTCCTACAGGACAACCCAGAATTTGTAATCAAGCCGAAAGGGTGCAGTAGACTCCAAGCTACCATCGCATGCCAAGGGAAGAAAATTCCTATGTACAAGTAAATTATGTATAAAACTCAGAACTCGCATATGAATGTTACATATCTCCTGGGCGCCCCAAGGTGAAGACAGGCTACAACTCTGTCAAGTAGCGGGCAGACGCATTGCCTTATATGTATTATAAGAAAGTATGGATGTATATAAAAAGGGAGAACCCAATCGTAAATTAGTATGGCTATCAAAAATGCTTGCCATAGGAGGCCAACCTACCATCCACGCGGCAAGGGGGATGGGATGTGTTTAAAAAAAATAAAATGCAGCCGTCATTAGGTGCACAACAATTTCTTTTTAATTTTACATGATTGGGATCAGCTAGAGTTCAAGCAAGCACTGGCTGTAGCCCAAGAAGGATCGAAGCTATACCAATTTAAGGAAGACGCTCTACTCAGAAAAAAAAAATGGGCAATCAAGAAGATTTAAAGGCGTGATTGAGTGGACAGCTTCATAGTTTAGATCTAGAAGAAGTAAAGTTTTAACGCATTAGATCCAATGCGTAGCTAAATAAGCCATGTCAGAGATAAAACAAAATTACTGGATTAAAACTAGCAGCGAGCACCTGTATCCATAGAGGAATCCAAACGTATGGATAGGACCGATCCAGCCAGCTAGGATCAGATAGAACCAAGCAAAAATTATATAACTAAAAATATACCACATCGAGCATATAAAAAGAATTCTTGGTCGCAGCTAGGGTTAGTTTCTCTGGAATGAAACCCAAAAACTAGCCGATATAAAGCTTAAAGAAAAATAAACGCACTGCCTTTCCCATCAAATATCTGCAGCATAGAGAGAGATAGAAATATCACTTACAGTACCCTTCGAAGGAGAATTCTTACAGTGTAGGGAGAGAGAGAGATCTTAGTTTACACACGAGAATATCGCATCCTCCAAAAGGCAGATAGACTTGGGATGAACTGGCCGCTTCTCCATGCTTGCCTATTTCCTAAGTGAGATCCCCCCCAAGATGCTCTTACCTCCCCCTTTTAATCAAATCACTACGGGTAATTAAAGAACGAGGGAGTCGTTGCTAGTCGCCTGCGGTTTCCCCCTCTAACAGCACCTAAGCATGCCCTAAAATACCTCCTCAAATGGTGCTGGCTTGCTGAGGACAATTAAAAACTACTGGTTCAATGTCCCTTTAACACAATTTGTAGGTAGTAAATAAAGGTTATCATAATTTTAATAACTGTCTCCCCCATTAATCCCTTTCGGAACCTCCCCTTAATTCATGCCGAGATTAGGGCACAAATTCAAGTGACTGTTTCAGCCACTAAACGGTCACGACTGTCAAGGTTCAGGAAATATTTTATTTCCCTTATTCAAGCTGAACCTCCCTTCTAATTATGCCAGGGTTAAAGCCCGAAACATAAGGAGGATTTAATATTTTACTTTTCCTTCGTTCTACCATGATAATCTACGTTCTCTTAATTAATAATATTTGTCTTTTAAATTTTTCTTTGTGCTTATGATATGATTTATATCATAATGTCTTTTGTGTGAATAACCTTTTACCTAACTTTCGGGTTTTCCTCGGGTGGGGCCATGGCACTTGAGCTCCTCACCCAGAAACCCTAATACAATAAATTACAAATATTCCATGGCATAGGGGAGGGATATTACAGCAAGGTTGAAAATATTTAGAGATTACCTCAGAGGCCTCCTGCGTAGTCTTCAGCAGCAGATATCTAACCTCCTCCTCTATCAATCACACAGACAAACATGACTCAGATCCAAACTCATCCATCAAGAATCAAACTGACCGAGATTCAAAGTCAGACACCCGAACACACACGCATTCCAGTCTAGACCATAGACATAGGAGGCGGAAAATGTTAATCTGGGTAAAATTCCATATATATATGCATTTCTTTCAACACATACCTTCAATGGATAGTTTTTTTTCCTGCCTTTTCCTCCTCTCTAGAACCTTCCCAAAATATCTAAAAAAATCTTAAATGCTTTTCAAAAAGTCGTCATTAGAGGAAATTTGGGGTCTAAAATGGGCCTTATAAGAAAATGTGCCAAAATAAGTTTTTGTCAGTTCAAATTCAAGAACCAATAGAATTTCAATAAAATAAGTCAACCATAATGGTTGAATTGACATATTTGTCATTAAAAAAAACTATTTTTTTGTTCGTATTTTCGACATATCTCATTGTGTTTTTACTCAAATTTCGATCGGGAGAGCTCGTTGGATGCGGAATTTAATTCCACATCCAATGAGTACCCACACTCCATACTTTTGATGGACCCCGCTACCCCAAAAACAATAAATACCTGAAAAAATGTTTTTTCAGGTATTTCTTGTTTTTGGGGTAGCGGGTTCCGTCAAAAGTATGCAGTGTGGGTACTCGTTGGATGCAGAATCAAATTCCGCATCCAACGAGCTCTCCCAATAGAAATTTGAGTAAAAACACAGGGAGATATGTCAAAAATACGAACACAAAAAGTAGTTTTTTTCTGTCTTCCTCCAAAATTAATTAATATTATTTTATTATTTTAACTATTATTTTATTATTTTCCTTAGGAGGCCCATTTTAGACCCAAAAATTTCTCTAATTCCTGAACAAAATTTGAATTTGTGAGAGTTTGAATGTGAGATGTCACTTTATTCTCTATTTTATAAAGTATCAATTTTTAAAATTTGAATGTTTGGGAGTTTGAATTTGAAATGTCACTTTCATCTTAGTAAAGTTTCAATGTTTTTTTTTTGTTTTAATCAAGGATAATAGGTTAGAGTTTCAATGTTTTTTGTTTTCATTTTAATCAAGAGAATAGGTACACATTAGTGCCATTCACCAAGGAGGCTAGGTTTCGAAAGAGAAGAAACTATCCTGATGCTAACACGACAAGCACGTTGAGCAAGCTATTCGAATTTTGAATCTAAGCAGACCCCGCTCCATAGAAAATGAAAGCAGATGCGGCGAGCCTTCTCGACTATACCCTTGGGGATACAGGCCAATGTCATCCAGTACACCGGGATAGCCTCCAGAATAGATTTGACCAGAACAAGCCTGCTAGCGCTCGACAACGAGCGATGACACAATAGTTTGAGTCGCTTGTCTAGTTTTTCCAGCAGCGAGGCCTAGTCCTACTTTCGATAGTCGTTAGGTTTTATAACGAACCCCAGATAGTGTATACCATGTTCAAAAGCTGCTGTATGAAAAGGGAAAAGTTCCGATAAGACCCTTTCTTCCTCCCTGGATAAGAGATAGGGGATGACCGTGGATTTGCCAACGTTAATGTCCATGCCTGTTGCTTTAGAGAAGAGCTTGAGAATATCATCTAAAGCACATAAATACCTAGCCGAGCCCTAACAAAAGATCAATATTTCTTCAACAAAGAGCAAATGTGAGATGTGGAGGTTCTGTGGAAGTTGTAGCCCAGTGAAATTGCCTAGCCTTATCGCCTCCTTAAGTGCACGGCTTAGACCCTCAGCCACCAAAAGGAATAAAAGAGGTGACAGTGGGCAGCCTTCTCAAAGTCCATGCTCCGCATGGAAGAATGGTGAGGCCGCACCATTGATGAGAACCAAAAAGGAGATAGTAATGATACAGCTCAGAAACCATTTTATAAACTCAATATCAAAACCAAGGTGCGTTAAAAGAAAACGAAGATAAAGTGAGCTTACCTTGTCAAATGCCTTTGCCAGGTCAATTTCAAAAATGGCTCCTTTTATATTTTTAACTTTCATACTGTGTAATCCTACCTCGGCCACCCCAATAGCTTCATGAATCAATCTGCCTTCCAAGAAGCCAAATTGTTCCAATGAAATATGTGATATTATTGTGATATTATTTAATTGATAACAAGTTAAATAAAATGGATTATATGAATCATTTTTAATTGTCATTAAAAATAAATGAAAAATGAAATAAAACAATTAAAAAAAATAAAAATAAAAGAAAAATATAATGAGTTAATATGTATGTATTATTTCAATACATATCATTATTATTAATGCGTTAAAAATATAATTGTATATTTAAGAGGTTTTTTTAGTTTTGAGATTTTAGAATTTCTACTCATAAGACCAACCAGAATCGTATGGCCTCAAAAACTATGATTGGTTGTTGTTATAAATGGGCTTGGTTGTTGTTGTTACAATAAAAGGGGTTATTTAATGTTTTAATTTTTTTTTAATGTATTTATTAAGTTTACTTTATTAAGTTAATTTATTAAGAAAAATTTTTATTTTAATTGTAAATTAATTTTTTGGTTATTTCTTTAATAAGTTGATTTTATTAGAGTTGTGATATTATTTAATTGATAACAAGTTAAATAAAATGCATTATTTTTTATTTTCATTAAAAATAAATGAAAAATAAATCAAACCAACAATTTAAAAATCAAACCAACAATTTAAAAATAAATAAATAAATAAAAGTAAAAAAAAAAATTATGTATATATATTATTGTATCTCAAATAAACATAAATACATATATTGATAGCTTATATAGGTAATTTTAGACAAACATCTATGTACCCAAATACATAAAGTTGCATTATAAAAAGATGTACAAAGATTTACAAATACAAAAATCTAAAAAATAAAACACATAGAATTCATAAATTTGCATAAAAATATCATGTACAAATATTTCAAACATAAACATCGAATTGGATACAAAAACACATCATTTTACATAACAAACTTAAAAATCATTTTATTTAACAAACATTGTGCATACAAAGATCTACAAATACAAACACATAGAGTTACATATAAAAATTTACAAACAAAAACACATAGAGTTGCATAAATGAAAACTGAAATAAAACAACAATTAAAAAAATGTAGATATATTATTTTAATAAATATTATTATTCTTAATACATTACAAATATAATTATATATTTAAGAGCTTTTCTTAGCTTTGAGATTTTAGAATCTCTACTAACAAGACCAACCACGGGAAGGTGAAAGCTCATATGGCCTCAAAAACTATGCTTTGTTTGTTGTTACAACAAAGCGAATCTCTGTGCTTTGTTGTTGTTGTTACAACAAAGTTAATCTATGTGCTTTGTTGTTGTTGTTACAACAAAACGGGTTTTCTAATTTTTTAATTTTTAGTGTATTTATTAAGTTTAGTTTATTATAGTTATTAAGTTCGTTTATAAAGGAAAAAAAGAAGATTATTTTAATTGTAAATTAATTTTTTAGTTATGTATTTATTAAGTTTAATTTATTGTAGTTATTAAGTTAATTTATAAAGGAAAAAAAATATTATTTTAATTGTAAATTAATTTTTTAGTTATGTATTTATTAAGTTGATTTTATTATAGTTGTGATATTATTTAATTGATAACAAGTTAAATAAAATGGATCACGAAAATCATTTTTAAATTTGTCATTAAAAATAAATGAAAAATGAATTAAAATAACAATTAGAGCAAATTAAAAAATAAAAATAAAATAATATAATGTATATATATTATTATATCTCAACTAAACATAAACATATATATAGATAACTTATATAGGTAATTTTAGACAAAGATATACATATCTAAATACATAAAGGCATATTATAAAAAGCATGTACAAAGATCTACAAATACAAAAATCTACAAACAAATACACATAGATTTGCATACAAAAATCATCTACAAAGATTTCAAACAAAAACATAAAATTGCATACAAAAACACATCATTTCATACAACAAACATAAAAATCATTACATTTAACAGAGAGTTGCATACAAAGATGTACAGACACAAACACAGAGTTACATACAAAAATCTACACACAAAAACACATAGATTTGCATACAAAAATTATGTACAAATATTTCAAAAACAAACATACAATGGCATACAAACATCAAAATCAATTTCATTTAACAAACAAAGAGTTGCATACAAAGATCTACAAACACAAACACATAGAGTTACATATCAAAATCTACATACAAAAACACATAGATTTGTACACAGAAATTATGTACAAAGATTTCAAAAACAAACATACAGTTGCATACAAAAGCACATCATTTCATACAATAATTTTATTTAACAAAGAGAGTTACATACAAAAAACATTATTTTATTTAACAAACAAAATACATGGAGTTGCATACAAAAAAAACATTATTCCAGCTAACATTAAAATCATCTCATCTACCAAACACATAGAATTACAGAATCCATTATTTTGTCTAACAAACATACAAAAAAGCATTAATTCAGCGAAGAAAAATTAAAATCATCTCAACTACCAAACATATAGATTTACATGCAAAAAGATCTCTAACGCAACCAAAGAATGCACTAAAATTAGAGAATAAAATAATAGATATATATATTAAGATATAAACAGTAATATTAATAATATATGAATAAAGTTGAAAATAAAATATAAATAAATCACAAAATAAATGAAAATAAAAATAAAACAAATATAGAAATTGTTAGTTAATAATTTCATTTATTTATGTGTTAAAACAATTATGAAATTAATTTATGTAAAAACATGAAGTGTAAAATGAAGTTTATTTGTGTGAAAAGAATTATGAAATTAGTATGTGTGAAACATTAAATGGAAAACGAAATTTGTGTATTAGAGAAATTATAAAATTAGTTCATTCAGAGACAACTAAAAAAAACATATCACATAATATTACAAGAGCCTACTCTAAAGATGATGGGGGGCCCCACCATCTAGAGCATTTGGATGGGTTTAATCCCATTCCAAGAAACTATATTTCCTTTTATTAAAAATAATACGTTTGTAAATAAGCTCTCTTTACACAACTCTCAAAAAATTAAACTATACAATCTCAAAAAATTAAACTATACAAGTTCATGGTATATCACTTTTCACTTCAAAGTGATATAAATAACATTAAATCCATCTTCAAAGATGTTGATAGCTTAAAAGAAAACAAACCCAATCAAATATTAGACATCTTTATTTAAATATGACTTTAAATAAAATATGAAAAAAAAACATGAAAAATATAAATAATTACCTTAACAAAAGCATTTCAAAATTATTTTTTAAAATATAAAAAATACCAATCTCAACCAAAAAATAGAAAACCAACAGCGATGGTGTTGCTCTATGTCAAAGGATGGCTTGTCAATTTTGAATGATATGTGTTGAAACAAATTGAAACAAATTGTGGAAGGATTTTGAAAACTATGTTTTAAAATAAGAGATGTTAAAATATTAAAATGAAAAAAATGAGAGAAATATAAATAGATGAGAAAAACGCGTTAGAAGAAGATTGACACTTTTTTTTACTTCGATAGAACCCAATTGCCATCAATAATTATATGGATATAAGGAAACAGAAATCCAACAGCCATCAATCAATATGTGGGGTAACAGAATATAAAGAAACAGAAACCTAAAACCATCAAAATGAGGAAACAAAAACCTTATAATGGAGATGACTCCTGGAAAGGGAAGGCAGGACTAACTGATCTTTCCAACTATGAAAAATACTCTGACAAATCATCATTCAGATGCCTAACTGTAACAAATACCTCATCCCAGAACAAGGCCCTTTAGAATTTGTTATGATCGATAATGATAAACAGATGAAAAAAACTAGCCAAAAGAAGATTAACACTTTTTCTACTTGCAAAAAACCAAGTCTACTGATACGGACCAGGATCGAACCCAACTACCATCAATCAATATGTGGGTAATTGAATAGAAGGAAATAGAAACCCAACAACCATCAATCAATCAATGGGGTAATGGGATAGAAGGAAACAAAAACCGTACAACGATCAATTTGAGGAAACAAAAACATAAATCACCAATAAAACCTTACCATTGTGGGCATAGTGAAAAAGTTAATGACCATCCCAATCTACAAACTTAAATAAATGACCATTTAAGTAAGGAACATATTGCTAAAGTTTTGGACGTACGTATATGAGTCGAGTGGATTTCCAAGAGAAAGTAATTAGCATGAAATTCAGTCAAATTCATTTTAAAAACCGATTAAGTCTACCGATACGGAACTGGATCGAACCCAATAGCCATCAATCTATATGTGGGTCAGGTGGGTAATGGCTATGTATTGAACCAAACAACCATCAATATATTTGTGGGTAAAGTGGGTAACGTCTATGTATCAAACCCAATAGCCAACAACCATCGATCGATTTGTGGGTAAGGTGGGTAATGGCTTCGTATCGAACCGAATAGCCAACAACCATCCATATATATGTAGGTATTGTAGGTAATGGATTCAAACCCAACAACCATCATTCTATCTATGGGTAATCAATCGATCTTATTGATTTTGAATTAAACAACAGAGATAACAGAGACTTGAACTTACATTAAAGTTGAGAAGGATTATTAACGTGGGAAAGGGGTTATTCTTCATTGCCTTTTCTCCGTATTTGCGCCAATGATAGACATCTTTCAGATGATCGAGAAAACCTAGGCTCAGAGTTCTATTTTTTACCCTTTTTCCTGCACAAATACTAGTAATTTACATTAGCAAACATTATAGGGCCTAAAGACACGTATAATCTGGCAAATTGCCTTACATAATTTATATATTACCCTGCATAATTTACGTATTACCTGAGAGGTCTCTTGCGCATGCTTCTTCTGTGGCCGCCATGGCGAGGTTGAAAATATTTACAGATTACCTGAGAGGCCTCCTACGCAGTATTCAGTAGCAGATATCTAGCCTCCTCCTCTATCAATCACATAGACAAACATGACTCAGATCCAGACTCATCCATCAAGAATCAAACTCACTGAGATTCAAACATAGACACCCAAACACACACGCATTCCAGTCTAGACCATAGACACAGGAGGAGGAAAATGTTAATCTAGGTGAAATTCCATATATATATATATGCATTTCTTTCAACACATACCTTCAACGGATAGTTTTTTTTCCTGCCTTTTCCTCCTTTCTAGAACCTTCCCAAAATATCTAACAAAATCTTAAATGCTTTTCAAAAAATCCTCCTTAACAAAATTTGAATTTGTGAGAGTTTGAATGCGAGATGTGACTTTATTCTCTATTATATAAAGTATCAATTTTGAAAATTTGAATGTTTGGGAGTTTGAATTTGAGATGTCACTTTCATTTGAGTAAAGTTTCAATGTTTTTTTTTCTTTTAATTAGGGATAATAGGTTAGAGTTTCAATGTTTTTTGTTTTCATTTTAATCAAGAGAATAGATACACATTAGTGCCATTCACCAAGAAGGCTAGGTTTCGAAAGAGAAGAAACTATCCTGATGCTAACACCACAAGCACGTTGAGCAAGCTATTCGAATTTTGAATCTAAGCAGGCCCCGCTCCATATAAAACGAAAGCATATGCGGCGAGCCTTCTCGAGTATACCGTTGGGGATCCAGGCCAATGTCATCGAGTACACTGAGATAACCTCTAGAACAGATTTGACCAGAACAAGCCTGGCAGCCCTCGACAGCGAGCGATGACACCACAGTTTGAGTCGCTTGTCTAGTTTTTCCACCAGCCAGGCTGAGTCCTACTTCCGATAGTCATTAGGTTTTATAAAGAACCCCACATAGTGTATACCCTGTTCAAAATTTGCTGTATGAAAAGGGAAAAGTTCCGATAAGGCCCTTTATTCCTCCCTGGATAAGAGATAGGGGATGACCATGGATTTGCCAACGTTAATGTCCATTCCTATTTCTTTAGAGAAGAGCTTGAGAATATCATCTAAAGCACATAAATCCCTAGCTGAGCCCGAACAAAAGATCAACATGCCATCAACAAAGAGCAAATGTGAGATGTGGAGGTTCTGTGCAAGTTGCAGCCCAGTGAAATTGCCCAGCCTTATCGCCTCCTTAATTACACGGGTGAGACCCTCAGCCACCAAAAGGAATAAAAGAGGTGACAGTGGGCAGCCTTGTCGAAGCCCATGCTCCGCATGGAAGAATGGTGAGGTTGCACCATTGATCAGAAGCAAAAAGGAGACAGTGGTGATACAGCTCAGAATCCATCTGATAAAAGCAATATTAAAACCCAGGTGCATTAAAAGAAAACGAAGATAAAGCGAGCTTACCTTGTCAAATGCCTTTGCCAGGTCAATTTTAAAAATGGCTCCTTTTATATTTTTGACTTTCATACTGTGTAATC
>LPNX010857472.1:44372-55121 GCA_001517045.1 Pseudotsuga menziesii
TAAGTTGATAGCCTTAATACAAAGTGATGAAATGATTTCAAAATAATTTTTCTTGATAAATGAACAATCCAAAAACATTGCCAAATGTCTACTCATATTAAATTGGGTAACATTACTTGTAATTGTTGTGTGATAATGGAGTTAATACATATTAACAATCTTTTGACATGAGCTATTTTTTTATTTTTTATAATTGTTTATAAGGATTTCCAACTATTAATAGTTAATTTAAAAGTTAATATAAATTTATTGTAGTTAATAAAAGAGCTAAAGACTCTCAATTGGTAAGTGGAGTTCGAGTGTCACATGAGTTTCACATTACCATTCCACTAAGTGCAGTTATCACATGAATTCAGAGGATTTTATTAGGAGTTGAGAGGATTTTATTAGGACCTATACTATCACACGAACTACATGTTACTTCAACTTCGAGGTGTAAAATGTAGTTTGACTAATTAGCTCGAATCTCTGAGCTGTAAAATGTAGTTTGACTAATTAGCTCGACTCTTTGGGCTGTAAAATGTAGTTTGGCTAATTAGATCGACTTGGAGGTCCTAGATGGAGTTCAACTGTCACATGGACTACACATTTCCATGCCATTAAGTTTAGTTTTCACATGAGCTATTTTTATTTATTTTTTTCCAACTACCACAAATTGTAGTTATCACATGAGCTAGATTTTATTTTTTTATAATTGTTTATTAAGAGTTCAAACGATTAATTGTTAATTTAAAAGTTAACATAAATCTATTGTAGATAATAAAAGATCTCTGAGTTATCCTCACTTCTAACTTCCAAATGGAGTTCGACTAAGCCTTATGCACATTAACTCGACTCCCAATTGGTAGGTGGAGTTCGAGTGTCTCATGAGTTGCACAATACCATGTTGTTAAGTGTAGTTATCACATTAGTTCAAAGCAATTTATTAGGAGTTTGAACTATTTTATTAAGACTTCGGCTCTTACATGATTGCACATGAGCTAGACTCCTACATGCCAAATGCACTTGGACTAAGTCGTAAGTAATTAGAGTTGAATTTAAGCTAATAGTTGTATGTAATAGTTAAGCTAATATAAATTTATTGTAGTTAATAAAAGAGCTATGAGTTATCATGACTTCTAGCTTCCAAATGGAGTTCGAGTAAGCCTTATGCACATTAACTAGACTCTCAATTGGTAGGGGGAGTTGGAGTGTCACATTAGTTGCACAATACCAGTCCACCAAGTGGAGTTATCACATGAGTTGAGAGGAAATTATTAATAGTTCGAACTATTTAATTAGGAGTTTGACTCTTACATGACTGCACATTAGCTAGACTCCTAGATGCCAAATGCACTTGGACTAAGTCGTAAGTGATTAGAGTTGAATTTAAGCTAATAGTTGTAGAACCATTGGAGTTAAGCTAATAGTTGCATATAATGGTTAAGCTAATAGTTATCCAATAAAACTTTGATTAGAGTTGAAGTTAAGCTAATAGTTCTAGAATCGTTATAGTTGAGCTAATAGTTGTATCTAACAATTGATGGACTTAAGCTAGTAGTTGTATCTAATAATCGAATAGTTGAAGATTAATTTTAATTTTTAAAACTATCACTAACTCTACTTATCACATGTTAATTAAATTATTTTCTATTTTTTTGAAATTATTAATTATTAATTTTGGACGACACACATAGAATCAATATGGACTGTACACTTGTCTCATTCTCCTTTAATCTTGGACGACGCCCATAGAATCAATCTGGACAGTACACTTGTCTCATTCTCGTCGGTAGATGAAAAGGCATAGATGGTAGTCCACCCGAAAATTCTAACATATATATGCCTATCGACGTAATTAATTTTTATTTTTATAAATGCGATATATTTATAATTATTTCTTACGTTATAAATATTAATTTTATTCTTATAAATGTGATATATTTATAATTATCTTTCCGATGATTAGTTGAAATCTTATTTCCTAATCATTACAATATAGTGCAAACGGTTTAATTTCAATTTCATTAAGGAATTTAAGTGGATCATTTATTTATTTCTAAATGATGATAGGAAAGACTAATGTGAATGGGATCATTTAATAACTATAATTGCATCTGCAATCGGTATGATTACGAGTTAATCCTCTGCCCAACACTGAACTCTTAAATGTAGCCGTAAAAGTAATAAAACAAATCAGCAGGAATCAAACTCCTAATGTTTAGGTGACTTTGTTTGGGAAATGGAGTGTATTTCTTATTTATTTAATCTCTTAATTCAGGAAGCCATGAGGATGCTAAGAAACAAAGGTTTTTGAAATGGATTGGTCTCAATTTTCAGCAGATTGTGATCTTGCGGGACCAAACTGGAGGCCTTCGCCATATTTAAAAGTAACCCTCAGCCAGTGCCCTTTGACCCATTTTGTGTGCCCGATGTACACCCGCTTAACCAATAAATGATTCAGTTTTAAATTTTGAACACTTGATCTTCCCACTTATGATTTTCGCACGCAAATTTCAAAATTTTTCAAAGTAACTAGAAGCATGTTATATTATTAAAAAATATTGGTGATCCATATTATAGTATTTAATAACTCGTATCATATACTCTTACTATGATTACCAATGCATAGAAACCGTGTGAAAAAAATGCATAGAACACTTAATTAGCTATATCAATACATGGCATTATAATACATAGCATTATGACTTTTATAGGATATGTGCAATCCTAGTTCAATCTCACTAGTTATTAACTATCTTATTAAGGTAAGTAATTTTATTAGGGAGTAACTAATGGTGAATGCTAGTAATTAATGGTTGTTTTTATATGTGATTAGTATTCTTATTATATTAAGATAATTTGCAGCAAGTGTATGAGAAGTTTGAGCATCAATTTAAAATGTATATTAAAAATATTTTATCAAAAAATTAATACAATTTAATATTTATAAAAAATGCATAATAATTTCAATGCTATATTTACTAGTACTATGGAAAACAATGCTTGATATTGAGAACACAAGTATTAATTTAATTAAATTTTGAAGTTTGTATAATTGTTACTTTTTAAAATTAAAGATAAAATTGTTTAGTTTTTGAGATTGGTTTTATTAATTTTTAATTTCATATATTTAATTTACAATATAATAATTAACAAAAAAATTGCACAATACAAATACAGATTAATGTATTTCAAACTAAAACTTAATTTAACTGTTGACATTGTGTTAGCAACTCGTACACTATGTGGTGCACTACTTTTTTTGTTTGTTTCTTAAAATTACAATTCATGAAAATATGGTGCATGGTATTTTATTAGATCAAAATTGTTAAAATGGCCTCATGTAATAGTTTTTAAATGGATAAAATATTTATTGCAAAGTTTTAGATTTTGTTGATTAATTTGAATCATTGATTGTTTCATATTATATGTTGTATATTCTCTTGAAATTCAATTAGGTTATTCATGTTATCCGTATTATATTATTTTTACTCTTTTGAAATTCACTTGCAATTTGATTATATCCAAACTAAATGACACTCAGTGTGTAAACTAAATGACACTCAGTATGTAATTATGCTATCCATGTTATATTGTAGCACTTGTTTGTAAGCGGCAGGGACTAGCTACTACGTAGCACTTGTTTATTTAATAAAATATCAATTTTGAAAATTTTAATGTTTGGGACTTTGAATTTGACATGTCACTTTCATCTTTGTAAAGTTTTAATTTTTTTTTAATTTTTTTATTTTTTTAATCAAGGAGAATATGTTAGAGTTACAATGTTTTTTTTTCATTTTAATCAAGGAGAATAGGTACACATTAGTGGCATTCATTGATGAGACTAGGGTTCTGATGAGAAGAAACTATTGCGATGCTAATACCACAACCACGTTGAATGAGCTATTCGAGTTTTGAATCTAAGAACACCCCAACATTTTTTCATTGAACACCTTCCGGTGCGGGGCATCCATCATTCAGTCTTGACGCAGTAAGCTAGTATAGCTTCAATGTTAGATTTGATAATTTAATGTTTGTGAGGATAGGGTAGTATAACAGAACACAAAAATACGTGTTTTGTGTTGGTGTGAGGTGGGAATATTCAACATTCATCACCATTAATGATGTTTGATTTATAGGTAATTATGCACTTGAATCTCTTTTTTATAAGTGCTTGCAGATAGGGATAATATCATGGGAATAGACTCATTTTTCCTCTTGAATGTTCCATACTGTCGCCCGGCATCGACATGAACTTGCTAGTTGTGCAAGTATCTCCCGGAAAACGGCTCATGGAAACCTCATGACTAAACCCAATCTAGGCACCTTAGAGTTTGCGGAATGTCAAGTGCTCATTTCACCGTAGGAGATGTTGCACAATCGCCACCCAACCATAGGCAATGCTACGACATTGCCTCCCCCGATCCAACAAAACTTGAATGACTGATTACCCAACATCTGATGATGGTATCTCCCATCTAGTCTCAATCGTAGATGGTGCTCAAAGATCTTGCCTTGGCTCCACCCGGACACATACCTTCATTGCATTTATCAACACTATTGTCCTAGCATGGTTGACACATCATGTTGAATCGCACCATCCTCCGACGAGCTTAGCATACAACTCCTTGTTGGTTTTCCCTGTCCTATTCAACTAGACATCCTTAGTTTTCCTAGCTTGCACGCTAGTACACTGTCATGTCTGTCTCATGGCCATCAGTCATGTGTTGGCCATTAAGGCTTCCAAAACGATATGGGATCGTCATACACCCTTAGTAATGTATGTTTGGCATGCCTTGCGTCACCCCAATTCGAATGGTGCTTCACGTAGGGTCGTGGCAGATAACAATAGTGGGGCACTTATTTTTAGTACTTCACAATATGTTTCCATACATTCATCATCAACATGGGTGGTTGTGATGTTGTCCTTAGGGAAAATTGATCACACATTTTGGTCCTAGTCACCATATATTTTAAGGAGATACACATGGGTATTGATACAAATGGTTGAGAATATACACCTCATGGCTTGCCCCCCTTATCTAGTGAACATGATCATGGTATTCCCTTGATTCTTGGAAATCAACCCCCAAATTCATGTCCTTATCGACACCCATTTTCTTAGAAGAATGAAATTGGATTATTCAATAACTATTGGGGTCAGTCATTTATCATAGTATTAGTCCTTATGCATTTCCAGTGTTCATGGTATTAAAGAAAGAAGGAAATTGGTGTATGTCTTCTAGTTTTTGTGCTCTCAATAAACTGACTATTAAAGACATTTCAGGTAATTTTTCCAGTAGGAATTAGCCATCGATATAAGTTGATAGAGGATTTTTTTGAGCACAAAATGGTTTTAATAAGGATTTCCTCGCAAGATTTCTGCAAAAGTGACCCAATTTTTTTTTCCAAAACTGTAACGATTAGCTAACTCTAATGTAATGTTCGGTGGTCGTAATAATTTTGAGAATTTGCAGATGGTAAAAGCACATTGTCGCAAAAAAGGCCGTCCTAATTGTTACGAGTAACATCAGACAGATATCATGAAGTAGAGTCACATAACTTTCCTACACACATATATCATGAAGTAGTGTCACATAACTTTCCTATGAATTTGGGTAGGTTCGGATTAATTTATTAAAGGCCCTTTAGAATTTTTTATGATTGATAATGATAAACAAATGGAAAAAACCAGCCAAAAGAAGATTAACACTTTTTCTACTTGTAAAAAACCATGTATACTGATATGGAGCAGGATCGAACCCAACTACTATCAATCAATATGTGGGTAATTGAATAGAAGGAAATAGAAACCCAACAACCATCAATCAATCAGTGGGGTAATGGGATAGAAGGAAAGAAAAACCCTACAACAATGAATTTGAGGAAACAAAAACATAAATCACCAATAAAACCTTATAATTGTGGGAATAGTGAAAAAGATAATGACCATCCCAATCTACAAACTTAAATAAATGACCATTTAAGTAAGGAACATATCGCTAAAGTTTCAGACGTACATATATGAGTCGAATGGATTTGCCAGAGAAAATAATTAGCATGAAATTCAGTCAAATTCATTTCAAAAACAAACTAAGTCTACCGATACGGAGCCGGATCGAACCCAACAGCCATCAATCTATCTGTGGGTAAGGTGGGTAATGGCTATGTATTGAACCAAACAATCATCAATATATTTGTGGGTAAAGTGGGTAATGGCTCTGTATCAAACCCAACAGCCAACAACCATCGATCGATTTGTGGGTAAGGTGGGTAATGGCTTCGTATCGAACCCAATAGCCAACAAACATCAATATATATGTAGGTATTGTGGGTAATGGATTCAAACCCAACAACCATCATTCTATCTATGGGTAATCAATCAATCTTATTCATTTTGAATTAAACAACAGAGATAACAGAGACTTGAACTTACATTAAAGTTGAGAAGGAGTATTAACCTGGGAAAGGGGTTATTCTTCACTGCCTTTTCTCCATATTTGCGACAACGATAGACATCTTTCAGATGATCGAGCAAACCTAGGCTCACGGATCTATTTTTTACCCTTTTTCCTGCACAAATACCAGTAATTCATATTAGCAAACATTATAGGGCCTAAAGACACATGTAATCTAGCAAATAATGTTACATAATTTATATATTACCTTGCATATTTAAAATATTACCTGAGCGGCCTCTTGCGCATGATTCGTCTGTGGCCTCCATGGCAAGGTTGAAAATATTTACAGATTACCTGAGAGGCCTCTTGCAGAGTCCTCAACAGTAAATATATAACCTCCTCCTCTATCAATCACACAGACAAACATGACTCAGATCTAGACTCATATTCAAACTCAAACACCCGAACACACAGGCATTCCAGTGTGGACCATAGATAGAGAAGAAGGAAAATGTTAGTCTGGGTAAAATTCCATATATATATGCATTTCTTTAAACACATACCTTCAACGGATAGTTTTTTTTCCTGCCTTTTCCTCCTTTCTATAACCTTCCCAAAATATCTAACAAAATCTTAAATGCTTTTCAAAAAATCCTCCTTAACAAAATTTGAATTTGTGAGAGTTTGAATGTGAGATGTCACTTTATTCTCTATTTTATAAAGTATCAATTTTGAAAATTTGAATGTTTGGGAGTCTGAATTTGAGATGTCACTTTCATCTTAGTAAAGTTTCAATGTTTTTTTTTTCTTTTAATGAGGGATAATAGGTTAAAGTTTCAATTCTTTTGTTTTCATTTTAATCAAGAGAATAGGTACACATTAGTGCCATTCAACAAGGAGGCTAGGTTTCGAAAGAGAAGAAACTATCCTGATGCTAACACCACAAGCACATTGAGCAAGCTATTCAAATTTTGAATCTAAGCAGACCCCGCTCCATAGAAAACGAAAGCAGATGCAGTGAGCCTTATCGAGTATACCCTTTGGGATATAGGCCAATGTCATCTAGTACACTGGGATAGCCTCTAGAATAGATTTGACTAGAACAAGCCTACCAGCCCTCGACAGCGAGCGATGACACCACAGTTTGAGTCGCTTGTCCAGTTTTTCCAGCAGCCAAGCCCAGTCCTACTTTCGATAGTCGTTAGGTTTTATAGAAAACCCCAGATAGTGTATACCGTGTTCAAAGGCTGCTATATGAAAAGGGAAAAGTTCCGATAAGACCCATTCTTCCTTCGTGGATAAGAGATAGGGGATGACCATGGATTTTCCAATGTTAATGTCCATTCTTGTTGCTTTAGAGAACAGCTTGAGAATATCATCTAGAGCGAATAAATCCCTAGTTGAGCCTCAACAAAATATCAAGATGTCATCAACAAAGAGAAAATGTGAGATGTGGAGGTTTTGTGCAAGTTGTAGCCCAGTGAAATTTCCCAGCCTTATCGCCTCCTTAAGTGCACGGCTGAGGCCCTCAGCCACCAAAAGGAATAAAAGAGGTGACAGTGGGTAGCCTTGTCGAATCCCATGCTCTGCATGGAATAATGGTGAGGCCGCACCATTGAACAGAACCAAAAAGGAGACAGTGGTGATACAACTCAGAATCCATCTCATAAACGAAATATCAAAACCTAGGTGCGTTAAAACAAAATGAATATAAAGCGAGCTTACCTTGTCAAATGCCTTTGCGAGGTCAATTTTAAAAATGGCTGCTTTTATATTTTTGACTTTCATATTGCGTAATCCTACGTGGGCCACCCCAATAGCTTCATGAATCAATTTGCCTTCCAAGAAGCCAAATTGTTCCAATGAAATATGTGATATTATTGTGATATTATTTAATTGATAACAAGTTAAATAAAATGGATTATATGAATCATTTTTAATTGTCATTAAAAATAAATGAAAAATGAAATAAAACAATTTAAAAAAAGAAAAATATAAAATAATATAACTTATATACATATGTGTGTGTGTGTGTATTATTTCAATACATATTATTATTATTAATGCGTTAAAAATATAATTATATATTTGACAACTTTTTTTATTTTTGAGATTTTAGAATTTCTACTCACAAGACTAACCCAAATCATATGGCCTCAAAAACTATGATTGGTTGTTGTTATAAATGTGCTTTGTTGTTGTTGTTACAATAAAAGGGGTTATTTAATGTTTTAATTTTTTCTTAGTGTATTTATTAAGTTTACTTTATTAAGTTAATTTATTAAGGAAAAAAATTATTTTAATTGTAAATTAATTTTTTGGTTATATATTTATTAAGTTGATTTTATTAGAGTTGTGATATTATTTAATTGATAACAAGTTAAATAAAATGAATTTTTTTATTTTCATTAAAAATAAATGAAAAATAAATCAAACCAACAATTATAAAAAAATTAAAACAATTTAAAAAGAAATTAAAAAAAAAGTTAAAAAAAATATAATGTATATATATTATTGTATCTCAAATAAACATAAATACATATATTGATAACTTATATAGGTAATTTTAGACAAACATCTAAGTACCCAAATACATAAAGTTGCATTATAAAAAGATGTACAAAGATTTACAAATACAAAAATCTAAAAAAAAACACACATAGAATTCATAAATTTGCATAAAAATATCATGTACAAAGATTTCAAACACAAACATCGAATTGGATACAAAAACACATCATTTCACATAACAAACATAAAAATCATTTTATTTAACAAACATTGTGCATACAAAGATCTACAAACACAAACACATAGAGTTACAGACAAAAATTTACAAACAAAAACACATAGATTGCATAAATGAAAACTGAAATAAAACAGCAATAGATATATTATTTTAATAAATATTATTATTATTAATACATTCAAAATATAATTATATATTTAAGAGCTTTTCTTAGCTTTGAGATTTTAGAATCTCTACTAACAAGACCAACCACGGGAAGGTGAAAGCTCACACGGCCTCAAAAACTATGCTTTGTTTGTTGTTACAACAAAGGGAATCTCTGTGCTTTGTTGTTGTTGTTACAACAAAGTTAATCTATGTTCTTTGTTGTTGTTGTTACCACAAAACGGGTTGTTTAATTTTTTAATTTTTAGTGTATTTATTAAGCTTACTTTAATATAGTTATTAAGTTAATTTATAAACGAAAAAAAAGATTATTTTAATTGTAAATTAATTTTTTAGTTATGTATTTATTAAGTTTAATTTATTGTAGTTATTAAGTTAATTTATAAAGGAAAAAAAAAGATTATTTTAATTGTAAATTAATTTTTTTGTTATGTTTTTATTAAGTTGATTTTATTATAGTTGTGATATTATTTAATTGATAACAAGTTAAATAAAATGGATCACGGTAAATCATTTTTAAATTTGTCATTAAAAATAAATGAAAAATGAATTAAAACAACAATTAAAACAAATTAAAAAGTAAAAATAAAATAATAAAATGTATATATATTATTATATCTCAAATAAACATAAACATATATATGGATAACTTATATAGGTAATTTTAGACAAAGATCTACATATCTAAATACATAAAGTAGTATTATAAAAAGCATGTACAAAGATCTACAAATACAAAAATCTACAAACAAATACACATAGATTTGCATACAAAAATCACGTACAAAGATTTCAAACACAAACATAAAATTGCATACAAAAACACATCATTTCATACAACAAACATAAAAATCATTTCATTTAACAGAGAGTTGCATACAAAGATCTATAGACACAAACATATAGAGTTACATACAAAAATCTACATACAAAAACACATAGATTTGCATACAAAAATTATGTACAAAGATTTCAAAAACAAACATACACCAACACATAGAGTTACATACAAAAACACATAGATTTTCATACAAAAATTATGTACAAAGATTTCGAAAACAAACATACAGTGGCATACAAACATAAAAATCATTTTCTTTTAACAAACAAAGAGTTGCATACAAAGATCTACAAACACAAACACATAGAGTTACATATAAAAATCTACATACAAAAACATATAGATTTGCATACAAAAATTATGTACAAAGATTTCAAAAACAAACATACAGTTGCATACAAAAGCACATCATTTCATACAATAATTTTTTTTAACAAAGAGAGTTACATACAAAAAACATTATTTTATTTAACAAACAAAATACATGGAGTTGTATACAAAAAAACATTATTCCAGTTAACATTAAAATCATCTCATCTACCAAACACATAGAATTATAGAATCCATTATTTCATCTAACATACAAAAAAACATTAATTCAGCTAAGAAAA
>LPNX010857521.1:1829-36485 GCA_001517045.1 Pseudotsuga menziesii
GAGTCAGGCTACTTGTGAAGCACTGTGGCTTCGCAAGCTGTTGGTAGATTTATTTGATCAGGAGCTTAGACCCACGGTGATCTACTGCGACAATCAGAGTTGCATTCAGCTCTCTGAGAATCCAGTATTCCATGACGGGTCGAAGCATATAGAGATCAAATACCACTTCATCCGAGATTATGTTCAGAGAGGAGCAGTTGAGCTTCAGTACATTTCCACAGATGAGCAGGTAGCTGATATCTTGACGAAGTCTTTGGGGAGGAGCAAGTTCGTCTTCTTCAGAGATAAGTTGGGAGTGTTACGGAACACCTTCCTCGGTAAGAGGGAGTGTTGATTTTTGTACCTAGGCAGATGTTCCCTAGGTGACTTTAATTTTTCCTAAAGTCACTTTAAGAGGGAAAAATGTGACCCTCACATTAAAGTCACTTAAATGTGACTTTATGACTATATAGTCACTTTTTGATAAATTTAAGTGAGTGAGTGAATTTATTTATGAGAAATAAATAAATGTGAATTTCACTCTCATTTCATCTTGGCCATTGATTTGATTCTTTCTCCACCGTTGGATTAAGAAACTCACTTAGGGCAAACAAAAAGGGTTGAGGGAGGCAAAGAGACTTCACTTGTTCATTTTTCAGGTGAAGAAGAGAGAGCTGAAGGAGAGAGGTCGAGTTGCTTGAGAAGGGCATGATTTTCCAGGTTTGGCTGCTGAAGAGATTTCAGTGAACAAAGGAGGTCGAGACTAGTTTTTCTTTTGCTGGCACGAATCCCAAGAAGAAGTATGGCCAGGGTATTTTTCTGCTGTATGAACTGCTTCATTTATTGGCACGAGAATCGAGGAGTATGGCCTGTACGGTCTGCTGTACGGTGCATTAATTTCTGCACGAATTTCGAGGTGTATTTCCTGCTGTACGTTGCATTAATTCCTGCACAGATTTCGAGGAAGGTACAGTAACATTTATTGCTGTACGGCCTGTCAATAAATAGCATAGAATTCGAGGGACTGTACGGTTGTCTTTTATTGCTGTACGGCTTCATTTAATGAGCACAGAAATCGAGGGTGTACGGCTGGTGTATTTGCTGTGCATGCATTTCCAGATTTTGTGAAGAAATCGGTGGTGAAGATAAGTTGTATTTCTGTCCATTATTTTGCTGAAGAAATTAATAAAATCTCTCCTCTCTGACTGGTTTTCCCCGTGGGGGTTTTTCCAGGGCTGATTAGCCAAAAAATCTCTGAGTAGATTTTATGGTGTGCATGCATGTGTTTTCAGCCTGTTAGTGTTTTTTCTGCGTGTTTAAATTGTTCAGAAAAATTTTCATAAGTAGCTTCAAGCCTATGCAAAACCGGCTGAAGTGAAACACACTAAATTGTTCATTAAACCAGCAAGCAGTTAAACCCAGATTTTTCAACAAGAACAACCTTTCCGATACTTTAGTCATTTTCTCTTCTGATTCAGACCTTGCATGGCGGGGCGTGATGTCCTTTACGTTCTGCCGTTGCAGCTTCCAAAGCATATAATCACCTGAAATGTAAAGCGCGCCGCCCACCGATGTGGGCTGGTCTTTTAGTCGCATGACCGTAGTCTTTTATCTTCCGCCGTTGCGGTTGTGCAAAGCACTCGTCTGCCGATGTTTATGTACTTTCGACTTTTGATTGGGAGCTTTCCTGCCCATATTTTAGGTCATATTTTTTCGACCCCGATCGACGAAGTGGTTGATTTGCAAAAGAGAGCTTAATGATTATTTCCATTTTCGGTTACATGATTTACAGGTAATGATATCCTTTTGTGCATGCCTGTAAAATCGCAGATTTTACAGGCACACATTTAAATTATAGTATCTTTTATTTCTCTTGTTATAAATAGTTTTTAATAAGATGTTGTTGTTTGTTTGAAATAGGTGGGCATGTCATCACTATCCTGCACAGTTTCAGGACGTGTCTAATATCCTGGATTTCAGTTGGAAGACGTGGCTGTCATTAGAGAATGGAATTTCGAACTAGCCACGAATTGGCCAGTCCCTTTAAGCCAGCAAATGTTTCAGTTTTTCCAAAATCGAATGATCTAGATGCTAGATGTCAAATAATAGTTGTTGTATGGACAAATTGACATTTGAAGATAAGAAAGCAGTTACAGAATCGATGATTCAGATGGCAGGTGCACTATTGAAGAAGATGATAATTAAAAGCATTAAGTCCTAGATGTTCGATAGTTAATGGACTTGATGGTTTATTTTTAGCTTTAGTTGCATAGAATGAGGAAAGGCAGTTATTAGCCTTTGTTATAAAAACTCTGAAAACTTATTGTAATAGAGGATGGAGTGACTGAAGTAAAAATACTTGAAATACTATTTTGATGCTAGTTTTGTTCTTGGCTAAAGTTTTATCTTTGGATCTGGGATGTGACTGGAAATATCCAAGTTGATATCGTGACTAGTATTGTTTTGGATACTCTTTATATTTCAGCATATGATCTTCTATTTTAATATTAATATGTTGTACTTGGTTATGCTTGTGATTATTAATCAGTATTTCACTTTGTCAGCCCAATATTATATTTGAATTAATATGTCGTTATGACTGAATTTACTAGTGTTTCTACTGTAAATTCAAGATATAAGGATATATATTTATGTCTGTTAGATATCATTTGTATTTTTACAGTGATTTCATACTGATCATTATCTCTTATTCAAATATCTGATGTTGGTTATTAGTTATTAATTAATTATACACTTCAGAAAATTTGAAGTAATTGTTTATCTCAGTTTTTCTGATAAGTTATTTTGCAGTAGAATGATTTAGTGTGTATGGCTTAAATATTTCTATTTAGATCCTACCCTTTATCTTTCTGTTCATTTTACATTAATTAATAATTAATATAATATTTAAAATCGCTCTCAGCTGAGATAGTATAGATAGGACAATTAAGATAGTATAGTTATTATTATCATAGTATAGTTACATTTAACAGTTGTTAAATTTGTGTAATTCTTAGAATAATTTTAAATAATATTTACATTCAGAAAACTCTTCAAAAATCAAAGACTTTCCTTAAGAAAGCAATTGTAGAATACCTTAGGTAGTTGAAAATAATTTTTAGGGTCTATTTAGACAGAAATAACATTAGGATAGATTTTTGCTGAATTTTAGTTTCTCCTTAAGAGAAAAATTCAGCTGGTAGCAGGACCATAACCTGCAAGATTTTGCTACTCCAAACATACCGGACGTTGCTTTAAGCTGATTGTGTGGGCTTAATCTCCTTGTTGGCCAAGGTCAGAAAATCAGGCCAACACGTTGTTACAAGGAGTGGAGCTACGACGCAAGTGCAGAATAAGGAGAAACAACCTGACGAGGCTTGGGTTCGTAAGACCCCAGAGAAAGTTCCAACCTTCGATGTGGGAAGAGAAAAAGAAACATTTATGGAAGCCAAAAAAGACTTTGTTGATCCGAGCACAGTAGTAGCACCTGCGCAGCAGCATCAACAGTAGTCACAGTCTCAAGAAGCTTCAACAGATAAAGTAAGTACACTGTCAACATTTTTACAGAGTTGTATGAAGCTCTTACGAAATTAGAATGTTTTAAATGAGTTACAGAAATTTATTGCTTCTTGCGAACCTCAGCGAAGCTCTGGTAAAGAAAAAATTGTCAATAGAGTTAGAAGAACTGGAAGAGAAATGAGATTGCATGCTCAGATAGGAGAGTATGACATGACTGATATCATTTTAGACCTGGGATCAGAAGTAAATGTCCTAACTAAGCAAACATGGGAACAAATGGGAAAACCTACCCTTGAATGGTCCCCTATACAGTTGAGATTAGCCAATCAGTAGAAGATTGTGCCCCTAGGAAGATTCCCTAGTGTCCCAGTAGACATTGATGGAGTCAGTACCTTAGCAGATTTTGAAGTCATTGAGATAATTGATGATAGCAACCCCTATCCATCTTTTCTAGGAATTGAATGGGCAATAGAGAATTCTGCAGTAATCAACCTTAAAAACAGGTAGATAACTTTCGAAGGAAAAGACTTGAAAGTCATAGTACCCTTGGACCCTTCTCAAGGAGAAAGGTACACAGAGCCAGTCAGAGATGAAGATCAGAATATTCTGGATCATATCTACAACATCACAGCTAAAGAAGAAGACTATGTTAACCCTACTCCGGAAGGTATAATGGACTGGCAGTGTGATAGTTCTTGCATGACTGATTCAGATGAAGGTTTAGAGAATTGGCAGAATAGACTTTATGAACTACATGGACATCGATGTGCAAGAATTACCAAGTCTCTCAGATGGCTTGGCTCACAGACAAGAGTCTTACCTATTTTGGATGGCTTGACAGACCCCGAAGAGTTTATTTTGCAATTTTCAGAGCAGGTACCAGATTCACATAAAATACAGACTCTAGATTCAGTATTTAGAGCCACAGCTGCCAGATGGTGGAATGGTCATAAGAAGTATATTCAGAGTTGGGAAGCTTGTCAAAAGATTCTTCACCTCAGATTCGTGGATCAACCTCAGGAGGTGCGAAGCAGGTTTAATGGTCAGACTAGCCTTCAGGAACATTTGGAGCAGTGTTATGAAGCATGGAAGCATGCACCTCGTGAAGAATGGGTACATCGGTTTGTGCACACCCTGGAACCTGTCACGAAGAATTGGTATGCGGAGGTGGAGCTTTTCCATCGTACTGTAAGATGGGATAGTCTTGTTGATAGTTTTGTGGTGACATTTTCTATTAATGAGGTTTGTCCTGCTTTGGATGCAGCTATTAGGTTGATCCATACTAAGGTGTTTGATGGTAAAGAAACAGCCGAGTACCAACCTGATTGGAAAGAACAAGAAGCCAATGTAGTAGAATGCTATAACCTCGCAATTGACGAGGATGATGACCCGCGCAACATAAACATTCCTGAGTCAGAAGGACACTGCAAAGTACATGGACCAGTAGTCGAAGCACCAGAAGTGACTCAACCCTTGAAGATAAGCCAAGTAAACGTTGAGTCAGAAGAAATGCCTAAGTATGCTACTATTGGAGATTATTGGGATGAAGAAACGGTAAGCAAAGTGACTCTACTTCTCCATGAGTATCAGGACCTATTTCCGACGAAGTTCTCAGAAAAGAAAGGTATCCTTGGTGATATAGGAGTGCTAAAAATCCCTTTGAAACCTGATGCAAAGCCTGTCAAACAGCGCCCTTATAGGGTGAACCCCAAGTATAAAGAAAAAGTCAGGATGAAGTTAGAAAAGATGCTCGCTACAAGAATCAATGAGGCTATCCAAGAAATTCTATCGTGGTATACAGATGTGTCGAAGGTCCCTATTGTGGCGAAGCTGAAGTTAGTGGTTGTACCGAAGAAGAAAGGCGTGTCAAAGCCTAAAATGCGACCGTTGGGAAAAATCAGACTTGGCGGCGGGGGTACGTTAACTACATTAACTACTTGTAATAATGAGATTTTGGGAAATCTAGTGCCGTTTGGATAAGATCTCTGTCAGATATTGTGTCTTCAATGCACAGTTATGGCAGATTTGATCGGTGGATTCTATAAGAAGACACCTAGGCCTTCGAAAACCGCATTACGCATTTTCTTGAGTCTTACAATTGAGTCCATGTCAGCTGACTGTGAAGTCCAGGAATTGTTGAGAGAGTTCGAACAAAAGGGTCTGCAGAACCTTATGAGCACTCCTCCTGTTTCTACACCATGCGAAGAAACTCCCCCAGCACCGACTCAGCCAATGCAGACATGATATACCAGGAAGAAGTTTAAACCAGAAGTTCATTCTAAGAGGAACGAAGACAGACACAAGCAATCAGGGAAAACACCGGAGGATCCCGAGATGAACCCTTCTGGCTCAGCAGAATGGAGGCATGTTGTTTGTCTTATGCAAAAGTACATTGGCATGCAATCACAGGGGTACCTTCTGTTAAGGACCCAAAGTTGTGGATGGTCAAATGTTCAATAGGACATGAACGGGAGGCAGTTCGAGGGATGGAGTCGCTGATAGATTTAGAAGACCCAATGATTCCCATGGCCATCATAAATATTGCGAAGGAAGACAGCAGCATAAGGAACATAGGTAGTCTGCTAAGGATGAAAGGATGAAGGATCAAGCAAGCTGCGGCCGTGGTAGAAGTAGCAGAAGGGATGATGATGATGACAGGCATATAAGGGAGCAGGAGGGAAAGAAAATTAAAGATGATGGTTATAGAGATGCAAACAGATACAGAACTCGACAGAGTGCAAAAGGAGCTAGTAGAGAAGGAGCAAGCAGCCGACAGCAGTTTACTATCTTCGCCAACAAGATTCTCCCACCAGACAAGCAGCAGAGTGTCCCGGGACAGGACACTGGTGAGTCTTAGGGGCCTGTTGGGGTGCGCACCTTAATGGTCCTTAATTTTGGTAACTTCACGGTTTTTGTGGAAGCTTGTAAGTGGAGTTGCGACTCAAAACAGTCTTAAGGGTGTCGAGGTTGAGTCAAATCCCTCTTTTTTGTAATTGTCCATAAATTTTGGGTGTAAGCCCATGATTTTGTAATAGTGCACTTGTATAAATAGGCCTTCATGTAAAGATGTCAAGGGTATCTAATGAAATGAGGATCATATGATGCGAATAAGTTAGATCTATTTTTGGGTTTTAAGGTCAAGTCCCAGCTATGTGCGTGGACGACCTCTGCAACTGTGTACGCAGAGGGTTTTTGTAAGGAAAGGAACTGCAGCTGAGTGTGCAGCTTAGAGATTGTAAGAAAGGAACTGCAGCTGAGTGTGCAGTTAGACTTGAAGGACGAATTTGCTGCTGAGTGCGCAGATCGAAACTGTTGTTTTGTAAGAAGTGGAATAAAAGCATAGTTTTGTGGACGCAGCCCCTACACTGGGGGTGAACCACGTTATATTTTGTGTTGTGGTTCTTTTGTGTGGTTTCTGTTATGTTTTGATGCTTATGATAAGTAGGTGAATGCTAAAGTAAGATAACTGTTAAATATTAACTTCGTTGTGAATTCCCAGTTAAGGGTTAAGCAAGAAAAGTCTTTTATCTAACTGCGAAGCTAATTAAGTGAATATCGAAGCTCTATTTGGTATAAATATTTGTTGTTAAGGCTAAAGGTACAGTAATATCCCTCTTCTGCTTGTAGAAACCTGATTCTGCGGCACCCCATAGTTGTTTCGGGTGAGACTGCAACCTGTTCGCAGGTTGTTGCCAAAAGGGCCAACACTGTGGGTCTTTTTGTTGGTGCGAAGTTAATGGTATAAAACTCGGGTCTGCCCTAAGCCCAACAGGATACTAGATTCTATAGGGTTATAAATTTAGAACATAAGAGGAATGGTTGCCACCCATGGTTGAATTTCCCAAATTCTTGTAGTATCAACAACTTAATAATAGCTTGGTGGTAAACTATATATTGACGATGTTAATGGTAAAGCACATATGGTAGAGGTGAACCATGTCATACTTTCATTCTTGTTGAACTTGTGTTGTCATTGATGTCAAATGATAAATCAACAAGTTTGATGTAGGTTTGATGTCAAAAGATAAACCACCAAGTTTAATGAAGAAATAAAATGAGAATGATGTCAAACATATGTGTTCGCACAATCTCACACTGACCCGGGTTCATACCAACTTATACTAACAAACCCTAAGGTACCAACCCAAAAGGAGTTGAATCCTTCTGGAAAAACCTATAGAGCAGATGAAGTCTCAGCCAAAGTACCCATGGGAGATGTAGGAACCATTTTTTTGTAGTGGTGAAAGGGATCTACAACAAAACATACCTTGACAGAGCATACTTAGACAGGTTGAAAGATCACATGTTGTGACAGAAACTGATAATCGTTTTCATGATATAAACCATATCCATTACCATTTATTTGATTAGTTATGTATCCTATTATCCATTTACTTACCATTTATCATTAATCCATTTATTAAGGAAGAAAAATACATAACACGTCACACAGAAGAACACCAAGATTTAACGTGGAAACCCAAAAGTGTTTGTTTATTCATTAGAGTCGCATATTGAATGCTTCTCGTCTATGCACTCAACTTACAAACATCTTCTCAATCACTTCTTACATCAAATCTATGCACACATCTTGTAGATCAACTTATACATTGCGACTCAACTCAGATTACATCAACTCTCTGTATATTATGTCTATGTCTCTAACTCTTACCCTATATATCTAAAATCCCAACCCATTACGTATTTATAGGCTCTAATGGACCAATTTACATCCCACACCCACCAATCAACTGATTAACATAGGTGGAACAAAATCCTAACTAACTAACCAACCTTTTGGTTGGACTTCTTCAAAATAGGTACTCTTCCTTGATCTTCACATAACTTGTCGTAGTTGACTGCCCTTCTTACCATTCCATCGTAGCTTTTGACGAAAACTTGCAAAATAGGTACCCAAAGTGCCCAAAACAAACCTTGGGCCAACAATATGAGATGGATAACTTGAAGCAAGAAATAATAAATGTATATGAAACCATCAGGAAAAGTCTCTCTATGTAAGAAGCGAGTTTGAATAAATGCATAGAAAATAAATGTGGAAGGCCAAGAAGTGCGCAAATCCAACCTAGGCATGCAACATATGTGCACAAATACCACCAAGCTAATGTACGTCCATGCACAAAACCCCACAAGGTTAAATTACCAAAGGATGCACACCAATGTAAAATAAAATACGGTGGTTATCTTGACCAAGAAGTAAGCAGGTTGAGGCATCTTCGAGTAAAAGGAGTCCCAACTTGTGGACACATATTTTGAACTAGAAAGAGTATAAATAATCAAGATATGGAATTAATGAAGAGAGATGGAACTTCAAGGCTGAAGAAGATACAATATTTTGACTAGGAAAGCTTCCAGTTCTTGGGGTATCAATGGCTCATTGATAAAAGAATAAGTTTATACAATAGATTTGGATTACGTGAAAATGACAAATATGAACAACATGAAGTGCACAAATTAGAAGGATATCCTGTATCAAGATGTGCAAGGAATATACAAAGTGAATGACATAGATCACTCAGTTGTAGAAGTGATAGAGTGTTGAAGAATCATAAATATCCAAAGATTTCAAATTAGAGAAGTTTCAAAGCAAACAATCTGACATATCGCAAACTATTGTGACAAAGATAACTAAAATATAAGACGCAAATAAGAGAAGCTCCAATAGTTGCATATAAGAAAATTCACAAATTGCATATAAGGTAATTGAATATTTTAGTTTTATTTTGATACACAAATATTCTTATAAGGGAGGTATGAATGGGGAAGGAAATGGATTCATAGCTTCCTTCCAATTGGTTTTGGTAAAAGAACTCAAGGATTCATAGCTTCCTTCCAGTTGGAGCTGGTAAATAAACTCAGGGAGTCTTAGCTTCCTTCCAGTTGTAGCTGGTAAAACAAATCATAAATTCGTAGCTTCCTTCCAGTTGGTGCTGATAAATACAATTGGGACTTGGTCCTTCCATTTAGTTGTAGCTTAAGAAAAAAAATGGAGATCTCAGTATTCAACAGGTTGGTGCATGAATATTTTAAGTTGGAGCTTGCGCGAAAAGGGACATATATATGTTCAGGTCGGTGCCTAGAAACAACAAGTTGGTGCTTGCATTGATAGAAGTCCTTACAGGTTGGTGCCTGTAATTAGTAGGTTAATACTTGCAAATCAGGTTGGAGCTTGAGCGAGTTGGTGCTCATAATTGGATATCAGTGTCTCCCACAAATGTAATCATTTTTATATATAGATATACATATATATAAAGTTATTTCTACATATTTTGGGAGCAACTATGTTCATTATTATTTATGCATAATTTTTTTTAAAGGTGCAAATTTTGTTAAGTGAAAAATAATATAATATGTGCTATATATTGATTCACCCCCTCTCAATATATATAATAATTCCAAGAATTTTCCCATTATATATCTTTTTACAAGCTTTAGAAGGTGATTGTATTCTATCTTCAGCCAGGTTTGCGGTATGCCTTTACACCAGTCTAAGTTTTGGTGGTTCACCTGTAAGAAACAGTTGCATTCTAGAGCACTGAAAACCTGTAACTTAAACCATCATTCCCCCTTTTGTGGAAACTCACAAGAAATTTCTATAGAATTCTCTGAAATTGGAATGTTCAGGTATCCCACCATCACATTCTTACCACTGAAAATTTTTGCGAAATTTTGGGAATATGGCGTATGATGCCCCTGTAATTTTTGACAAAAGTGGAACCAACACACATGTCTAAACTTTAGACCAAAATAAGGGTAGGATTCTAACATTTCATCCCCCATGGGATCATATATAACAAGTTGTCCCCTCCTCCTCGACAACATTTTCAAGGTTATGACAGAGTAAACAAAGTATTGGTAAAGAAATGTAATTGCAGAAGATATTCTATTTTGTATTATTATTGTTATTACCCCTTTCAGAGATGTTGGTCCTCCGATTAGAAATTTCATTGATGTAATTGTTCATGCAAATTATTGAGGTAAAATATATGTTGTAAGTCGGGTCAGTAGTACCCACAAAAGTATTTTTAAAATGTAATTTTGAGTCTCCCAAGGCAAGTCGGCCCTGATTGGGAGGAGAAGTTGGCCTTGTTGGGTTATTATGATTCTCCACTGATAATTATAAATATGGAAGACACCTCACTCATTTGGACACACAAAACTCAAACAATTACTCTAGAGAGAGAAGAAACAATCCATTTGGAGAAGAGGAATCAATGTAGTCTTATTCTTTGGATCTTACACTGTACTTGGGTGAAGTCTATATAGAGGAGGTTTTGCTGGGTTTTCTTCCCCATGAGGGTTTCACAGGATAAATATTTGTTTTCTCTTTTGTTCTGATATTCTTGTTATTCTTTTAGTGATACTTTGTTCTATTTGAAAACATAACTTAACATGGTATCGGAGCCAACCTGAAAGAAGACATTGTGCAACAATCCATCCTGCAATCCAACAAGATAGGGTTCACTATTCTAGAGACCTCCCTCCATAGATCAACTGAAAAATAAGCTCCATTCAACTCTCCCTAGGAGGGTGCATCTTTATGTCAAATAATTTTTTCATTCTAAGGATTTCACTTTTTGACCTATCACT
This sequence comes from Pseudotsuga menziesii, assembly GCA_001517045.1. Classification (NCBI taxonomy): domain Eukaryota; kingdom Viridiplantae; phylum Streptophyta; class Pinopsida; order Pinales; family Pinaceae; genus Pseudotsuga; species Pseudotsuga menziesii. The sequence goes on from LPNX010857521.1 coordinate 12,936, forward strand.
TATGTCGAGAGAAACTAGGGAATTCAATTTTTTAAGGTTCCATCCTCAGATTCCAGAAAAACAATATACAATATAGCTCACCTTAGGTAGGTGCATCTTTTCCTCCTCTCAGATCTATAAGTGATCTCAACTTGAAAATTAGGGTTTTCTAGTCAAACTCTAGGTCATCCTGAATCTAGTTCTAGAAAAGTCCTCAAATTGGTAAGTACTATATCCTATGTTTCCATTTGAGGTTCTCATTCATTAAAAGATGAAAAACAATACCAAGCTAGATGAAAAGATTGAGGGAGCAGAGAATTTCAAAGAAAGGAAGTATAGAATTATGCTCATCCTTGAAGAGCATGACCTAGATGGATACATCAAAGAATAGGTCAAGGAACCAGAGGGAGGAGAGGAAAAATACAAGCAAAAGAAGGATATGATCAAAGTGAAGAGGAACATAGATAACTCTATTAAGGATCACTTGATCTCCCAAGTGTCCTCAAAGAATAATCCAAAGGAAGTGTTTGATGCACTAACCAATATGTTTGAAGGGAAAAACATCAACAAGAGAATGACCTTGAGAAACCAACTCAAGGGTGTGAAGATGCAAAAGGCAGAAACCATGCAGTTATACTTCTCTAGAGTATCTCAAATTAAAGAACAATTAGAAGCCATTGGTGACATGGTAGAAGAAGTTGAAGTTGTGATGACCACTATAAATGGTCTTCTAAGAGAATGGGATTCCTTTATCAAAGGAATATGTGCTGGAATAAAGCTAACCAAATTCAGAAATCCATGGGAGGAATGTGTACAAGAATAAGGAAGGTTAGAAAATAGAGAAGAGAATTTAAATGAAGATGAATATCAAGCTCTAACTGTGCATACAAAGAACATAATAAATAAAAGGAAGGGCCAAGTATCTCCTACAAGTAGATCATTAGAACTCAAAATAGGTAATAATTTTAATAAGTATTACTCATCCTATTTATGTTATACATGTCATAAGTTAGGACATATATCCATACATTGTCCACTTAACAAAAACAAGTTCAAGAAGAAGAATGAAAATTTTCCATGCCCATACAACTAAAGAAAATGACTCATATGAAGAGATGACCATAGATAATGAAGACTCTAATGACGAATATGTCATATCAACCCTCACATAATCAATCTCTCATGGAAATGATACTTGGCTCATAGATAGTGGTACTTCCAAACAAATGACAAGTCACATAGATTTTCGCTCATGCCTCACTCAAAAAGATTATCCACACAAAGTACAACTTGGAGATAACTATCAATATCCTATTAAAGGAATGGGAGAAGCTTCCTACAAGCTGAAATCCGCTAAGTCCATGAAAATTAAAGAACTCTTATATGTTCAAGGTCTAAAGAAGAATCTTCTTTCTATATCAGCTCTAGACAAGAAAGGCTTCAGAGTTTCCTTTGTAGATGGTGAAGTTCTTATGTGGTCAAAATGAAAAACTATAGATGATGTAGTTGTAATAGGTATTGAAGAAGGAGAGATATACAAACTAAAAGGGCATACAGACTCAACTTTCATAGATTGTACTACTAGTCCATGTGAACTATGGCATAAAATACTTGCTCATGTAAACTACAAAGCATTACTAATTGTGACAAAGGTAGTAACAACTCTACCAGAAATCCATATCAACAATGAAGGGGTATGTAAAGGATTTTCTCAAGGGAATAACACCAAGAATCCATTTCCAAGCAGTAATAGTAAATCAAAAGGGATCCTAGAGATTGTCCACTCAGATGTGTGTGGACCAATGTCAACTACTTCCTTAAGTAGGTATGTCTATTATGTCTCTTTTATTGATGACTAATCATGTAATACTTGGATATATTTCTTGAAAAGGAAATATGAAGTATTTGAAAAGTTGAAAGAGTTAAAATCTCTTGTGGAGAATCTCCCTGAAAAGAAGATTAAGATAATGGAAGAGAATTCACTGACTTTTGCAAAGAAGCTAGGATTAAGAGGGAGCTTACTACACTCAATAATCCTAAAAAAATGGAGTAGAAGAAAGGAATAATATATCTATAATGGAAGAAGTCAAAGCCATTATTTATGATCAAGATATACCCATGTGTTTATGGGATGAAGCAGCAAAGACCATAGTCTATGTTCAGAACAAATTATCCCACAGTGCGCTTGGAAACAAAAATCCAAAAGAAATGTTTACTGGTGAGAAGCCTGAAGTCATTCACCTGAAGATATTTGGTTGTCCTATTTACCTACATGTTCCCAAAGATAAAATATCAAATTTGGACGCCTTAGGAAAGAACGGAATATTTGTTGGATATAGTGATGAGTCAAAATTGTACATAATTTATATTCCAGGTTTTCGTAAAATTAAGGCCAGCAGAGATGTCACATTTGATGAATATGCAACTTTCAACAAATCTAGAAAGACCCATGTGGATGAAGAATAACAAGAAACTCCTAGAGTAGTAGAGATCAGTAAACCACCAGTTAGAGATGAACAAGATTCTATACCAGAATATCAAGACATGGTAGAACCACAAGAACCTATAGAGACACCTCATGAAACAATCTCAACATGGAAAAGACCATCTTGGGCTCGTGATATAACTCAAGAAGCAGAAAGATATGGTGCACCAGAAGGAAGCAAGAGACTAAGACTCCACTCCAACTACGTAGCATTAATGTGTAACCTTGTTGACAAAGAACCTACATGTTTTGAAGAAGCCTAAAAGAAGAAGGAATGGGTGGATGCCATGATTGAATAATATCAACCTATTTTAAAGAATTATGTTTGCGAAGTGGTTCCAAGACCAAAGGATAAAAGAATGGTCTCTTCCTAAGACAAAGCATTCAACTGACGATGGTATTGAGAAGTTCAAAAGCAAGATTTTTTGCATGAGGATTCTCTCAAAAAGAAGGGATTGATTATGAAGAAATTTTTGCACCAGTAACTAGATATACCTCAATCAGAACCATTCTTACTTTGGATTCCAAGATGAGATGGAAATTACATCAAATAAATGTAAAGACAACCTTTCTAATGGTGTCATAGAAGAGGATGTGTATATTGAACAACCTCCAGGTTTTGAGACACCTGGAAAGAAAACACATGTGTGATGACTAAAGAAAACATTATATGGATTAAAACAAGCACCCATAGCATGGTACAGAAGAATTGATGAATTCCTGATGAACCTAGGATTTACCAAAAGTAAAGTAGATTCCAAGCTTTACTATAAGGTTGAAGATGACGGGATCATGATATTACTATTGTATGTAGATGATATTTTTTCACAACAAAGGAGAAGCTCATCAGTGGATGTAAGAAGAATATTGTGACATAATTTGAAATGAAATATCTTGGCATGATGCATTACTTTCTAGGTCTTCAAGTATGGAAGTTCCTATATGAAATTTTCCTAAACCAAGGAAAGTATGCAGTTGAGATCCTAAAGAGATTTGGGATGTTGGATTGTAAGGAAATGAAAATTTTGATGGTGACAAACCTGAAGCTCCTAAATGATGACTCTTCATAAAGAATAGATGTCACACTATATAGACAGATTATCGTCTCACTGATGTATTTGACAAATACAAGACTAGATATATGTTTTTTCCATGAACACATTAAGTCAGTTTATGGTGGAACCCAGACATGTTCATCTAGTTGCAACAAAAAATGTGATGAGGTACCTAAAGGGTACATTGGATTATGGCCTCACATATGCAGTTGGTCATGAGTTTAGATTATGTGGTTACACTGATTCAAATTGGGCAGGAAGTGCTGAAAACAGAAAGAGCACTTCAGGATGTTGTTCTAGTTTAGGATCAGGTGTGATCTAATGGATTAGTAAAAAGTAGACTAGTGTTGCGCTTAGTACAACAGAGGTTGAATACATTGCAGCATGTTAAGCATGTATTGAAGCGGTATGGCTTCGCAAATTATTAACAGGATTGTTTGATACCGAAATGGATGCAACTCATATTTATTGTGACAACCGGAGTTGTAGCAAGTTAACAGAGAACCCAATGTTCTATGATAAGTCAAAGCACATAGAGATAAAGTATCATTACATCTGGGATATGGTGCAGAGAAGATCCATAAATATCGATTATGTTTCTACAAGGGAACAAGTTGCAAATGTGTTAACTAAGCCTCTGTCTCGTGTGAAGTTTGAATATTTTAGGGACAAGCTTGGTGTAGACCGAAAGGACCTCCCTGTGATTATAAGAATTGTTATTGAGGATGAAATGCAATATCAGTATATATGTGGTCTGGGATTCATTTGCAGACATTGTGGTCCTGCATTCCTTTGCGGACATTGTGGTATGGAATTCAGTTGTAGACGTTGTGGTCTAGCATTCATTTGCAAACATTGTGGTTCTGCATTCATTTGCAGACGTTGTGGTACTACATTAATTTGTGAATGTTGTAGTCCTGCATTCATTTGCGGACATTGTGGTCCTTCATTCATTTGTGCACGTTGTGGTCCTACATTCATTTGTGAACGATCCATTTTTTTTATGTTGTGCGTGATTTCACTTTAAGTTGCGATGTTGTGTTTCTTGCAGGTGATGTTCAGAATAAGGATACATGTGATGAGATGTGATTCTTGTGATGATGCGACGAGATGTGATGCGATGAGATGGTATTCTCGTGATGAAGCAACGAGATGTGATGCTCGTGATGATGCAATGAGATGTGATGATCGTAATGATGTGATGAGATCTGATGCTCGTGATGATGCGACGAAATGTGATGCTCGTGATGATGCGACGAGATATGATGCTATGAGATGTGATGCTCGTGACTATGCAATGAGAAGTGATGCGATGCTTATTATGATATGTTGAGAAACGATGTTCATAACATAATGATAGATATGTGATGCTCGATGATGGTGATATTCCATGGATAATGATAATGTTGATATAGTTGTGAAAAATGCCTATGACATATAGACTTACCAGACAGTTGTATAGATGTATTGTTGTGTTATAGAATACCTTATTTTTTAAGGAGTGTTAAAGAAATGTAATTGTGGAAGATATTCTATTTTGTATTATTATTGTTATTTTCCCTTTTGGATATGTCGTTACTCCGATTAGGGATGCAATTGATGTATTTGGTCAGGTAAAGTCTTGAGGTAAAACCTCCGTTGTAAGTCGGGTCAATAGTACCCACAAAGGTATTATTAAAATGTAATTTTGAATCTCCCAAGGCAAGAAGACCCTGATTGGGAGGATAAGTCGTCCCAGTTGGGTTATTAGGATTCTCCACTGATTAGTATAAATAGGGGAGGTTCCTCACTCATTTGTACACACACAAAACTCAAGAAGTTGCGCTAGAGATAGAAGAAACTGTCCATTTGGAGGAGAGGAAGCAGTCTAGTCTTGTTCTTTGGATCTTACACTGTACTTGGGTGAAGTCTATATAGAGGAAGTTTTGCTAGGTTTTCTTCCCCATGAGGGTTTCCCAGGATAAATATTTGTGTTCTCTTTTGTTCTGTTGTGCTTGTTATTCTTTCAATGATCCTTTGTTCTATTTGAAAACAAAACTTAATAAGTATTAGTAGAGGGTTCAAATATTATCCTAAGCATAAAATGACTTGAGCAATGGAATAGATGGTTAATAATCTTGGCCCTTTAGGTTGTAGAGGCTCAACATAAAAGTTGTAGGGTCTATGTCACCTCATAGATATGGGAAATCCAAGAATAAGTCCTCAAAACCTCCACCTAATTTCATTATTGCACATAAACTTCACATAATCGCTTATGAAACTTGACAAGAATATAGGAATATTTAGTACCTATTGCTCTAATAATTCCATAGCACTCCACATTCAATATCATGTAATAGCTCTCAAACAATTTAGTAGTGCAGTTGCAAAACCATTTGGCCACACAACTACGAGACTATTCTAAAATGAATCTCTCTTAAGGAAAGTCTATCCCTCAAGACTAATTTTCTCTTATTGAAGTGTAGAGGATTAAACCCAAGAACAATATCTACAAGACTAACAACAAATACAAATCTATGCAAATTGTGTGCCAACTTAGCATGGCTTACTAAATAATAATCAATTTGAAAACATAAAAGAATAAAGCGAGCATAAAACCACACAAGAGAACATCAAGGGCAAATACTTGTCTTAGGTAAAAATTCTGGAGGTAGGATTAGGATAATTTTTAATTTTAGGGTCTCAAGTTCTAAAAAGTAGAGAATCCTAGGTGAAAAATTAGGTATTAACACTTCTCTTTCTCATATAAACTTCGTTAACATTGGAGGTTGAGGTTTTTCGTTGTATAACAGGGTCTATATAATCCCTCATTACATCCCCTTGTTCAAAATGAACCTTCCTCTTAACACTTCTATTCTTATGGACTAGAGTTTCTTCTTCTTGTCTTGTATCTAAGTATTTATCAATTGATATTTTTAGAACCTTAGGGTCCTTTTTTCTTTTAACTCGATATCTCACCTCTATTCTTTGTGCTTTAAATTTAAACCCTAACTAAAAGAAAAAATGCTACTAGGTTCGGTGTTGTTTACTCAATTCCTATAAAACTAACAACTTTATTAATCCATGATGAAAAAATTCATGGATACTATGTTTAGGATGGGCTTGCACTTTCACTTCAATTTTGGTTAAAAAATTTAACAGACAATAAGGCGGGTTCATTATCTTTACACTAGAAATATGTAGCAGGAATCTCATGTGATAAACGAAGTTTATGGAAATCCTACCTTCACATGTAGTATAGTTTTATACCATCTTCAAGACATACCTCCATTACTCCTTTAAACAACACCTAAAAATTCCTTTGTTCTAGTCATATATTGGTGTTCATGTTTCAGAAATTGATTGTAATATGCGGAGATACTCTGATTATCAAACCATTTCCCACCATCAATGGGAAGACGACTTGTAGCAGCATTGGACTCTTATGAAACTTCAAATTTCACATTCCAAAGATCTACCATACCCCTATAAAAACCTTGTGCGAATTTGTCTGCCACTTTGTCGTTAAACCCCACATCCTTTCACACAATCGAAACCACCCAACTTCATTGAATTTTGTTCACATTCATGGAATGCCTCTATCCATTCATCACCCTTAGGATCATACCTAATAATTTCAACTTCTTTCTTTCCCATTCTTGTAGAACGATCACTCTGAGACTCTATTTTTCTCCATCAACAAGTGGAAAAGGATTGCTAGAATATTTGAATTTAGGAGTTCATTAATGTTTTGAAACTAGATCAGTGATTTGAATGTTGTACTGATGGAATTTGCAATTATATGAGCTTGTTATTACCACATCCAATCATATTTTTGAATGACCTGAATGGTGTGTTGGGAAACCTCTCAGCCTTAACTATAGAACATACCAAAAATAAAAGAAGGGAACAATATTCCAAGAAGAAAGGTGGTGTCTGTTAGGATATTTAGACACTTAGGAGTTAGTTAAGATCAACTTGTGTAATATATCCATTATGTAAAAGTGTGTTACTTTAGTATGCATTAATATGCATTTGTAAATATTTTAATCCGACGGTCACGATATGTTCTAGACATAGAGTGATCCGACGGTTCAACTTCTCTTAGATCATACCTACCATTGATCCGTGGCTTAACACCCGATCGGTCTATGATCTCTATTTAAAGAGCATAAAGGGTCATTGGCTAGGTGATCGATTATGAGAAGCTCATGTAACTTTCTTTATTTTGCATAATAAATTGCTCCAAGTAGCTATTTGGCTGGGGCCGTGGACTGTTTCCCTCTCGAGGGTTTTAACCACGTGACAAACATAGGTGTGTTGATCTGTGATCTTTTTGTGTGAAGCGGTTTCTCAAGGTGTTCGGTATTTTGGGAGTACCCTGTGTACCCGAACATGGTAACAGAGCTTTTATGAAGAGCCGCTTTCAGTTCTGATCAAGATCTGGAACCGATGTTGCCGAAACTTTGAAAGGGTTTTTGTTTCTAGATTTTCTATGCATTTTTTGCCTATGGGAGTTGTTCCATTGCGTCCGGAGCGTCGTTTCCATTGGGAAATAGTTTTCATTTCACCGAAAACCATTTTTGTTTACTCCAGAAACATCCATTTCGGCAAATTTGAAGGTATAATGTTACAATGACGGATTTGATTTTTTAAATCTCTCATATTTTATCAGTTTATTATTAGATCTTTTATGTTTTAGTCTCAGACTGTTGTTTTCCCTGACTGCGTATGTTCTTTGTCATGCACCTTGCGCGATCGCGGCGAATCAGAAACAGTAAGGGAAAGTTTTTTTTCTTGTCTTCTCGGCTACGTATGCTCTTTGTCGTGCACCTTGTGCGATCACGACAAATCAGAAACAGTGAGAAAACTTGAAAACATAGACTTTTTGGGTAAGCTAACCAAGATCTAACCCCATTGTATGGAAAAAGTTTTTTTTTTGTTTTTGTTTTTCGTTTTTTTTTTGTGATTTGCAGGAAAAGAAAGCAAGCACAGAAAATGAGAGAGAAGAGTTAAAAAATAAAATAAAAAGCCCACTTCCTCTTTCCATACTTTTATGTACCTTTTAAACTTAGCTCACTTGGTCCAAAGTTGTTTTACACCATGATAAGTCTTGAGTTCAAGTCTTATCAAACTACTTTTTAATGCATGCAATTTCTATTTTCAAGTTACTTTATTGTAAAAGTGTATCTCACATAAATAAAATAAAATAAAAGTGAGTCACCTAAGTCTTTTAATTTATTGCCGCACTATTTAAAAGTACATTATTGTAAAAGTGAACCTCACTTATTATACAAAAGTGATTCACTTCAAAGCAACTTTATTGTAAAGTGATTGTCAAAGGCTGATCTTGGAAAGAGGGGGGTTCTTTTTTTTAGTTGGTCAAGTTAATATCTACCACGTCACTATTGGGGACATCTTCAACATTTTCTTTGATCAAGCATAACTTCATCATCCAGAATCAGTTTTAAGTGCCATTTTTTTTAAACCGCATATTTTCGAGCTCTTTGCACATAGACAGTTAGTTTCTATTCTTTCAACCATTATTTTACAGTATGGCCGCCCCTTGTGATATTATACTCATAAGTTCTAACTATTTCTCATGGAAATCTCGTATGGAGGATGTTCTGCGAAGTAGGGGACTTTTCAGGATAACCTCAGGGAAAGAAACATAACCCACTGATGATGATAAGAAAATTAAATGGGCAAATCGATGTAATGAAGCTCGTGGATTGATTGGGATGTCAATCTCTACTGATTTGCGATTCCACATATCTAGAATTGATGAACCTGATAAAACTTGGAAAAAGTTGGAATATGTGTTTGGTAAACACAATGAAATTCGGGGTCATCAACTTGAGAATGAGTTGCTTTCCTTGAATCCAAATGATTTTTTATGCATTCAAGACTATTTATCTAAGTATAAAACTCTTAGAATATTATGTGCCGAATGCAAGATTAAGAAAGAAGACAAACAATGTATTTATCATATTCTTTCGAAACTTGGACCTGCATATTCTGTTTTTGTATCTACATTCTACTCCATGAAAGAATCCTTGACTGCAGCTAGCTATCAAGAGCCTAGCCTTGAATCCTTTTGTGATTCCTTAATTAAAGAGCAAGATAAGCTCATTCATCTTGGAATAATTAACAATGCAGATACATCTGGGAAAGCCTTATTGTCCCAACAGAAAGAAAAGTCCAAGACTCCCAAGAAACAAAATTTTCGCAATAATAAGCCAAACAACAAGGGTCCCAAACCCTCTCAATCAGCTCCTCCTTCAAAAAATGACAAAGGATCCAAGCAAAAAGGAAAGAAGACTGAGCGTCATTGCAATTTTTGTGGGAAGGATAATCATGATGAATCTAAATGTTTTAAGAAGATGGCAGCCTTGGAAGCAGGAATGAAGAAGCACCACATCAGCCTAGATTCATCTTAAAAATTTGACTCTCATGGACATGCACTTTGTGCTTCTGGTTACTCTTATATTGAATCTTCTTCTTCTACTTCAAATGAAAGGCTCATTGATTCTGGAGCATTTTATCATATGGCTAAGGATCAAGCCATCTTTTCTACTATGCATGAATGTAACACCAAACAAATATTTATTGGTGATGATAGATCTCTAAGTGTTGTAGGATCTGGAACAGTTCCAGTAGAAAATGGTCATTTCAGTGATGTACTATGTGTTCCAAAAATTTCCTGCAATTTGTTATCAGTCTATCAAATCACTCATTCGGGTGAAGGTAAAACTGTGACGTTTACACCTCACCAAGTTGTAATCAAGGATTTTAGAAATCCTCAAAATGTCCTTACTACTGGAACTATTGATGATATTACCAGGTTGTACAAATTTAACAACTTTGGGTCATCACCTTTTCCTTCAGTTTTTGTTGCTCATAGTGATAACTTGAGAAAACTTTGGCATGAGCAATTTGGTCACTTAAATTGTCGCTCATTGCAACAACTATGTAAAGACAATATGGTGACTGGTCTTCCGATGGTATCTTGCAAGGATGGTGTTTGTTCCAGTTGTGTACTCAGAAAACATCATCGGGACAGTTTTGACAAATGTGCCTCTTGGTACGCCTTCGAAATTTTAAGTTCTCATGGGTAATTGAGTTGGTTTCCAAAGTTTTCTTATTAAGATATATCCAAGTTGACAAAGAAGAGAAGGTAAAGAAGTTTAGGGAAAAAGACAAATAAATTTTTCACAAATGGGGCAAAAAAGATTTATTAATTTTTTAAGGAAACCTAAAAATGGGTTTTATAAAGATTTTATCTTATTTATATTCAAAAATTAATAGTTTTGAATATTCTTCCAAAGTCAAAAAGCGGGCTTTATTCACCGAACCAAGTTTAATGAAGGTTTACACGCTAAAACAAGGTTTATTACCTTTCTTAAGGTATAATCAAAACATTAGCACATAAAATAATTCGATGGCTAATGTAAAAAGTCAAAATTAAATCGACGGATAATATTGTTTCCGGAGATTAAAATGGCGCGGTAATTAAAACAAAAAGGCCTCAGCGGAAAAGGTATGTGTAGCCTCATCCGACGGTTAAAAAATAAAGTGAAAAATAATCAACGGCTGAAAATAATTCCGGAGCCCAGACTTGCACGGGGGATAAGTCCGAGACTCCCAGCGGAATTCATTACATGGTGCTTGATCCAACGGTTGAAAGTTAAAGGTGAAATAGATCGACGGTTGTGGATGATTCCGGAGCATAAACTTGCACGAAGGATAAGACTAGGGTGCCCGGCGGAATGAGTAACGTGGCACTTGATCCTACGGTTGAGAATTAAAGGTAATTAGATCAAGGGTCACAAACGAATCCGGAACAAAAAGGTGCGTGATAGATAATCTGGAAAGGAGGCTCCGGAATAAACCATTCTATATAAATAAATTTGACTTGGTTTTTAGACTTGGTCTTTTAAAAATAATTTATATGCCGCGCGCTGAAGGGAAGAGACAGTCCACCGTCTCTGCAGGATCAACAGCTCAATCAACTAGCTCTACTACTGGATATGTGTATGCTACTGAGACTACTGATACTTCGACTGAATCAATCAAAAATTGGTGCTTCTATATACCATAATGCATCCTTTGCTTTTTTATGCTTATAGTGGTGCTGCTACTCGTGCTTATGGGTATGGATCTGAATCTACCAGCATATCCTTGACGGTTCAATGGCCTACAGTAACTCTTCCATTTTTCAAGCCGTCATCTTGCGCAGCAGATAAGGATGTCCCTGAAGCAACTTAGTATATTTTTTTCTGAAAATGACTGTTTTAGTCATTTTATTCAGCGACCTGTTTCCAGCAAACGAAGATGCATTTAAAAAAAATTAAAGAGGTTTTTTATCATAACATTATGATCTACAAAAACCTTTCTCAGTTTTTACCCAGGTGATATAGATTGGGAGCAGCGAAGTCATCTTCAGAGGGACAATGTTCAGATTTCGAAATGACTGTTCTAGTCATCCAAGTAAAATAATTGTTTACATCAAGTGAAGATGAATTCTGCGAAACTGGGAGAGGCTTTTCTTCACAACGTAACTATCCACAATAATCTCTTTCAGTTTTCACACAGGTGCTATGGTTCAGCAGCAACAAAATCAGTTGTACAGGCCAGTTTTCATGTTTTCCAAAGGACTATTTCAGCCATCAACTTCAAAGAATTGTTTTGGACAAATGGAATTTAATTTGACAAAACTGAAAGAGGTTTTTATTCCTAACGGGACTATAATCAAAAACCTCCTTCATTTTTTACACAGTAATCATACGTTGGGATAATTTTAAATATCTTTACAGGTCATTTTTCCAGAAATATACCATTTTACTATCTAAGTCAGCAGCTTAAAAGGAATATTTCGAGGAGATCGAGATGATTTTGGAGAAATGAAGACATGGGTTTTGTTGGGAACATGTCCAATTATAAAAACCTCTCCCAGATTTCACACAGCTGTCACTATTGGAGATATGAAGGAGAAACTTTGTTGTAACTGTTTCTATTTTTAGAATTCAGTTAGGTTTTTAATTCAAAGAGAGGTAGAAGGTTATTCTTATATAAATGAAAATGTAATTGATAGTAACGGAGATTTTCAAAGGAGGATTTTCAAGAGCTGAGAGGCTCTACATTGTAATGGATTCACGTTTTCAGTAAATGAATGAAATTTGCAGAGGAGGAATGTAAAATCTTTTTCATGTCAGAGATTCTTGTGCCATCTTTTTCTTCAGTAAGTAATTTCTTTATGTGACTATTTATCCTGTTTCCCACTCCATTTTGTATTTGCTTTCATGCTTGAGCATTAGTTTTTATGGGCTAGAATTCATCCTGCATGCTCTAGGTCCATTGTTCAAGCATTTTCAAAATATTTTCTTCTAAAGTCTTGCAGAATTCATCATAGTTAGGTGCTTTGTTTGATGGAATGTCTCCCTTTGTCTACTAATCAACTTGCTAATACCTCAAGACTGAGGAAATGGTGCCTACCTTGCCTCTAATCATAAACCTTCAAAACCTTACCTCCTGCAACCTATTTCAGATCTGATTGTTGACTCCATTGCCCAATGGTCTCCTCCATGACTGTCCTACCAAGTCTTTAAAACAAATTAGTCCTATTTGTCCCATCAGAAATCTGACCTTCTGAGTGTATTTGATTGAATATCTTGAGTATAAAAACTTTGTAAATAGTGAGAGATCCATCTCTAATTGTATTAAGTCAGAAATACATTCTAAAGTGGTTTTTGCTGTTACCTTGGGATCTACCTTTTCACAACCTGGGTACATTCTGAGTGCTAACATTGGGGAACCATAAAAACAACTTCGTAACAGTAAAACATCTTTGGGGTACTTAAACACTATACAGGGTGTTCAGGGATTTTCCCATTGACCCAAGGGCTTCAAACTTAGGCTTGGAAAAGATGAAAATGTTTCCTTACACACTGAAACTTACTTAACCCTCAGGGGCTCCTCAAGGGACACCAAGACATGTTAGCATCAATGACTATACACTATTGGAATCAACGACAACTTAATCAACACATCCACTTGTAAAACTTAAAGGCCAATAAAGAAATGCAAAATACCAAGGTCAATCATTTCAAACGTATCAACAAGTTATTTCTTCAAATTCAAAATAAGATTATCATTATTTTGAGTTATGACTAATTACTCAACATATAACGCCACAATTAAAGTATCACCATGAACATGTAATACATAAATGATGTGATCATATTCATAATGTTTGAATCCAATATTGAAAAGAACCTATCAATCTTCTCATACCAAGTGTTATAACATAAAATAGATTTTTGAAGACACACATGGGTGAACATTTTTGCAACTCACATATATGCAACTGCACCATTACAACCCGCGTACATCGGGTTTTATGCTCAAAACAAAAAATATTTGGAGTTTTCCTCAGCAAGTAATGAATAACTTGAACCTTGGCCTTCCATATGTATGGAAATGATCTAATTCAACCCTCCATTTCTCATTTTAAGGGCTATATATTGATCCATTGTGAAGCATTGGAGGAGGATAAACTTTGAGAGCACGGAAAGTATAGAAAATTTTTGCCCCATTGCCATATGCTTGAGTCTGCATCCCTTTATACTTGTTGTTAGAACTATTTATTTTCATCTCCCAAGATCTCCATTGTATTTGTGAGATTCCTTGGAATGGAGGATTGAAGTGGTGGAGGCCCAGGTGGAGTAACTTGGTTTCTTGGTTTCGACGAGTTGCTGACAGAGGTTGTCACTTTGTACTTTTGTTTAAATTAATAGAAATATTCTTTTCTTGTCCAATTTCGTGTGAAAATGTTATATATATTTCCATGGGTATATTTGATTCATACATGCTTAAATGGATTATGCTAGTGTAGGTGCTAACATTTCATCAAATATTTTATGCTTGGATATATTTGTTGTTGAGGATAAGTTATAGGCTTCAAGCATTGGATTAAAATCTGAACGACGGACTTCTTCTAACTTTTGGTTGAGGTACAAACATTAATTTTTGTTTTTAGCATTTACATTTATATGGCATATTTGGGATTAGAGTTTATTTTTGGTGTCATCCTATGTTTTGTGGTCCACCCCAAGCCATAAGAATATTTTCTCTATAACAAAATTGGTGACTTAGCTGGGGAACTCTCCTTTTTGTTGAGGTTTTTAGGTGGATTTTTTATTAAATCACTCTCTTTTTCTTTGTGTTTCTATGTCACATTTATTAGTATAGTCATATATTGACAGTTTCTTGGAGTTATTTATCTTTAAACTTTCTCCCCCCATTCATTTTGTATATGCGGGTGACCTTTTTGACAGTCACGTTTATATGTGATTTTTCCATTAACAAATAATGTATATACACTGATGTTCTTTGAACAGTCACGTACACTTTAATTTTGGATTGATATCTTGATTGGAGTGGTTGTTTGGTGGGTTGTGAGTGTTTCTGAGTCTTATAGGGTCCCTATACTTTCCGCTTACTTCTTTTATTAATACTGGACACTCCTTTGTATTAGTTTTTTAAAAGAGGTTGTTCTTGTCACTTTTTCCACTTTTTGTTTACTTTTAATGCATGAATCATCGAGTCTTGGTGTCTTGTTGGCCTTGTGTCTTTGTAATTGTTGTAGGGGCTGAGAGTTTTGTGATTCCCTTTTGCATTTTCATTCATTTATTTTGAAAATACAAAAATATTTGCATTATTAGATGTTAATTTTCATTTTGCATTTTGCATTAAAAGAAACACTTGCATTGGTTTTGCTTGGAATGATTAGTGTAGGCTTGATGTAGGAAAGACTGCATTCACATTTGAAGAGAAGGAAATTATTTTTATGCATTCCATTTAGTGCATACCATCTTTTCATTTGGAAAACATGTACTTAACAATGTTTTCAGGTGTGCATATTTACTTTTCTTGTTGAGTCATAACATCACTAGTTTCACGGCCATATCCCTCGAGTAAGCACAACTCATTAAAATTAACACTTAATTTAAAATTAATTAGAAATATTTTATTTTATAGGGTGCACCGACAAGCTTAGGTTTTAGAGTCTTGGAATAGTATTGTGTGAGTAAACTTCTCTAAGACTATAAAATGAAAATAATTAGGTGTTTGACCAGGGAGAGGAGAAATCCTTGATATAATTGGTGTTCTCAAGAAGCTCCTCTTCAACAAGAGTCAATCATGAGGTAACACACACATTGGTGGCAGAGATATTACTCCAATATATTCAGTGAGTGCCATAGATATTTCCAGGATCTTATTTGTATCTGAGGGATATTGAAGTACCTTTGGTGCTTTCGAGCTGCGAGCTTAGCTACCCTGCCTATACGGTGGATCCCACCTATGACTGCCCCCTGAGCATTGGTTATATTGAAGTGACCTAAGTTAATTTTTCTAGGTACCACAAGGGGTACTTATAGAAGTTATTATGTGGGTGTCCTATCCAGGTAGGGGTTAGAAAACATAGTCTCTTTATGCACTCGAGATGAGGGCCACTATAATTTGTCACACACCTCCACTTGCAGTGTATGGTATCCTCAATCCTTTGCTAGGTGAGACATACCTGTTGCATTAGGGAGCTCATTTATCATCATTATTTTCTTGTGTGCATATGTCCTAGCTTCTTTAGGGGAGTTCCCTGTGTTCGCTAGTTGGCCTTAGGGATCACGATTACTTGAGTCTCTCTTTGTAGAGTCATCGTGGATCAAGCGTCGACTCTCCATCGGTCTCTCGATTTAGAAGGTTTACCAACTTTTCATCCTTCCCAACCTCTTTACAAGAGGTAGAATTCTGATACTATATATCTTCCCCATAGAGGAATTCTTAGGATTTTGATGATGAGTACTACCTCCAAGACTCTATATTTCCCTCCATCCCCATCGTCTACGTTGGGAGGAGAAGCATATGGGGCTCCTTCTACCACACCTTATGGATCCCATTGAATCTGACTTACACAGGCCCACATATTACTAGTCCTTCTCTCCCTATAGGAATGAAACCTTTTGAATTTTCATTATCTTCAAATCACATACCAAAATTTTCCTCGGGGTGGTCGGGTACTAAGGACTAGTCCGTTCCCTCTACCTCAAATCCTTTTACTTTTGGCATCATTCCAAATGTTTCAGTGATTATTCCATCATCCATATTGGTTCCTAGTAGTAATGCTAGTGTTGGACTGGGGGGCATGTCCGCCCCTTTCATGGTGTATAAGTTTAGAGGTGGTCATATCCCTCCTTATACTCTATCCATCGGGGCCTGGCCACCCCCTTTGTGAGTTCCTCACATTAGTGTTAATCCTTTTTTCAGGTGGAGGTGGATATGTAAATGTTGGTTACACAACTTACATCCCATATTTCATTCCATCGTTTAATACACCTATTCCTTCGAATACGTTTCTCATGATGAATCCTCCCCATACTTCGAGTTGTCCCTTAGGATGGAATATTCCTTTTGGTATGGTTCCCCCTTCATCTGGTGTCCTTTTTTCGGATTCTATGGGCCTAACCAGGTGTCTGAGGAAATTTGGTCCATCAAATGGTTAAATTTGGTAATGTCGCTCCCCCTTCACAAGGAATGCCCCATATGAAAATTTGTGTGCATCCGTACATGGGTCATATGGGAGGAGGATATTATATGATTGGTCAAGGCCATGGCCTTTACCATAACCCACCTTATTAGAACCAATCTTTCTAGGGGGGATGAAATCAAATGTTGCAACCTAGGATCCCTTCTTTTAGCCATGTTGAATATGCTCGACCTATCTAGACTGATGAATGAACTGATGTGTCATGATTTGGCATGGCCTCCAGTCCCTGCTAAGATTCCTTTGTACATTCCAAACTTTGAAGGTAAGAAGAGAGAGGATCCTGGTGATCGTGTCACAACTTTCATCTTTGGTACTCTTTGAATTCATTGAACCATGATTCTGTTCGATTGAGACTATTTCAATGCACCCTTACGAGTCCTGATGAGAATTGGTATATAGATGTTCTTGGGGGAACATACCATACTTTTAACAATATGGCCATGGTATTTCTTAATCACTTTCAGCTTCTAGTCCATTATGAAGTCGATACCCTAACTCTTGTCGACTTTTCGAAAAGATAAAGATACTTGCATAATTGACCTTATTTAAGAGTGGCATAGATGGAAGAGATTGATCAAGGTCAACAATCCACCTGAATTCCTATTGGAGTGGTTCCTTAAGTCATTATTGCCTTATATCCCAAAGGATGTTTAGACGTCCAAAGTGGCTACTGAAGAACATACAATTTTCTAAGTTCAACAATTAGACTTGATTTACGCTCAATGTGGGATTATTATGAGATCATTCTTGACACACCAATATTGTTGGCTATGGAGCTTGATATTTCAGCGATGTTTGGATCCCAATACCATGACGGGGGGTGTGGGGGGTTCTCCTCCACTAAATTCACCATGGGGGTCCAAGGTGGGGGGGGGTAGTGACTGATTTGGGAGCCCCCCTTGGTGGGGGTCCAGGGGAAGCGCCACCATAGTGAAAATTTAAGAAAAAATTACTTGTAAAAAGTTGTAATTTCATAGTCATGACTAGGTCAATAATGGGTGATTTACAGGCCCATGGTATTCCCTTTATAAAAGGAAAGCATTGTAATACGACTGTGTATTGTATTGTAGCATTGTAAAAATGATCTCCATGATCTTGTGAGAGAGACAATGAGAGAGTGAAGAGGAAGTGCAGTGGTTGTGCTGCAAGTTGTATCATTTTATTTTGATGGAAGATAAAAATAAAGGGCTGGAAATTTATGTGTGGACGTAGACCATTTTGGGTGAACCACATTATATTGGTGTTTTTATGTGTTTAATATTTGCACCTTGTTTATTTTTATTTCTCTGCGATCTTGTTTTTATAACAATTGGTATCATATCTAAAGGTCTATTTGGCTGGTAAACTCACAGGAAAGAAGGGTTCATGGTTTGAGTGGGATCAATGGTAGAATAAGGAAAGTTTATGTTCGATAAATTAAATGGACAAAAATACTAGTTATGGAAGATGCAAATGGAGGACTATATGTACTAGAAGGATATATTCCTACCATTGGGCAAAAAATCAAAACAAATGACGACTATGCAGAACGAAGAATGGGAGGTTCTTGACAAAAGGGAACTGGGAAAAATATAACTTTGCCATGATTCGTCGGTGGATTTAAATATTTCAAAAGAAAAGACAATGGAGGGTGTGATGAGTGCATTGGATATGCTTTATTTGAAACCATCAGCTTCCAACAATGTATTTTTAATGAAGCATTTATTTAATATGAAGATGTTGGAAGGTGAATCTAATGTTGATAATTTAAATGAGTTCAATACGATTACTACTCATCTAAGTTATGTAAAAGTGAAATTTGAAGACGAGGTTAGGGATCTTCTAATATTGTGCTCATTGCCAGAAAGTTGGGATGGCTTGGTCATAAATGTAAGTAACTCTATCTCTGGTTCAAACACTCTTAAATTTTATGATGTTGTTGGTGTTATTCTAGGCAAGGAAATGCAAAGAAAAAACACAGGTGAGACATCAGGTAATGCGTTGAAGATAGAAAATAGAGGAAGGAAAAGGGAGAGAGGAAAGAGCCCAGGTAATCATAGCACATCTAGAAAGGTAATATACAAGCCTAAACTGGGAAAGATAGTGTTGGAACTATGGTAAGAGAGGACGTTTGAAGAAAGACTACAAATCTCCAAAGAAAAAGGAGACGAGAAACAAGAGACTACTCATGAAGAAAATGTAGCATGTGATGTGTTAGAAGATGCTTTTATTCTTGTGTTGGCTATGGTGGGAAGACCCAGGTTTACTGTATTTAACCAACAACACCCCTAGCTCACTAGCCCTTTCGGCGACAGACCGTGAAGCGGCCTGAAGTCTCACCCGAAGTGATTCTAATGGGTTGGCCAAGGACTCAAGCGTCTTGGACCAGGTTCTGTGGCATCCTACTTGCGACTTGCAGCTCTGCTAGCCACGAGGCCTCTTTCTTTGCGCGTCGCGCGACCCTTCTGCTCGTGTCGCGCTATCTCCTCATCTCGCAACTCTTTTAGCCGCGAGATCTCTCTCTTCCTGTCGCGCGATCCCTTTCCGCGTCGCGCAACTTCCACTGACTCACGATGACTCCAACCTTATCGCATCGCCACGCACCAGGCGACACGTAACTTCCTCCCAACTCTAATTCCTTAGCCTACGGTATCGCACACCGCAGCTCCTTTGCCGGTGCAGTATCGCCTCCCTGTGATATCCTACTCCCGCGGCTCAGCGCACTTAGCGTTGTTCGTGTCGACTTGCAAGACTCAACATAACAGGTTGTTTAACACTGCGACTAGTGACCGTTTCAAGCAAAGCGTAAATGAACCCGCATACAACATGCCAACGATTTCAACTTATGTCTATCCTTCTATATTACTACGAACTGAACAACGCATACATACATTAAACTGTAAACAAGGCTCATAGAATAAATGACAGATGTACCAAATAAACACAACACACAAAGCAATCACATAACGCACGATTTTAACGTGGTTCACCTCCAGGATGGAAGTTACGTCCACAAAACTGTGTTTCTATTATAGCTCAGGGGAAGGTAAACACAGTTTTGCTGCACCGCATATGCAACTTAAGATATTCTCTCTTAGATCTCTTCTCTACCTCTATATTGCACCTCTTACAATATACTCTTCCCTCTCTGTCGATCCCTACGGATCATTACATGCATGCTCTATGAGCCAGCTACTGGTTACAGTAAGATACTACAGCTAATACCAGAACCAGAGCTTGGCTTCTACAACTGTCTAATAATCTACAAAACAACTAACAGTTGAACCAACCCTTTTACAATACAAAATATATCCCTTTATAGGCAGCCAGAAGGTCTCGCCATTACAACACTGTGGGCCTGTCCCAACAGTAACCCAAACCCTAACTAGTGACAGTCGACGTATCTGTACTTTGAAGTAGCCGCTATCCGTCACACCACAACTCTCTGCGGTCTTCCATGCTTCCCGACGCTGATCATGGGTACTATGCACCGCTTCCCTTCACCACAGCTTCCTGCAGTCTTCCATGCTTCCCAGCGCTGACCATGGGTACCGGCGCTGCTTCCATTTTTCTGTCCTTCGTCTTCAATGCCTCGGCCTCATTGCTCCTTTTCCTTTATGAGGGTAGCTGAGCCCTCCTGTCTTTCACCGCTGCCTTCAATTGTAGACACTGAGAGGGGGGGTGAATCAGTGTGAAGTCTTTATTACTTTTCCAACTTTTATAATCAACAACTTATTCAATATTATGCATTGTCACATTATCATTATATGACCATCAGCATTGTTATCATCATCATATCATCATCATCACATAGAAAGCATAGCAACACAGTACACAAGATTTTTACGTGGAAACCCAAGTCCTGGGGGGAAAACCACGGAAGCCTTTTTAAAATAGTTTTCCAGAAATAACTGGAAGGAGGCAACACCCCCTTATTACAAAGACTTCAATTTCTCCAACTTCAACTGGAAGGAGGCTACGACCCCCTTGATTTACAGGCTACGACCTGAAGGAAGCTGCCACTCCCTAGTTTTTCGGCTTCCACCGGAAGGAGGCTACGACCTCCTTTCCTTGCCCCGTCCTGCCACCCTTATATGAAGATAGAGACCGAACTACTGAACCACAAACTGCACTGATCCTGCGGACATGCTATCCAACACCTGTACCACACTGCACAATCTAAACCACACTGCACAACCACTTTCACTGGTCATCAACTGACCACTGCTCATCAACTGTCCACTGACCATCAACTGTCCACTGACCACTGCACCACAACTGCTCCACACTACTCATCAACATGCGCAATCTAGCTGTACCAATCAAGTTGTTGTTCACATCATCTGAATCAATCAATCTGAATTCAACCAACTGTGTACCAGACCACCTGGGTCAAACCAACTGCTCATACTACTCAGCCAATATGAGTCAGACCAAATGCACATGTAGTAGCCTGTGCTAATGCTGCACAACTAAACCAATGTACTCACTCCTAATTACCACTATTCATCATTGTACTATATAATTCCATATCATCACACATTGTGTTTTCATCATGCATCACTGAGTATCACTGTGTAAACATCACTAGCACTTCTTACATAAACTGAGCATTTATCACTGTGTTTCATCATACATATATTACTGTGTACTGAGTGTCATGCCACTGAGTGTATTTTACTGAACATACCACTGTTTAAATATTACTAAGTACATATGTATATGCCACTGTTGTCATTCAATTGTCATTGTCAAGGTGGTCAACTTGTGCTAACTTGTTCAATTGTTCATATGATCATCCTGCTAACCTACTTATATAGTCAACATGATAAACTGATCATGTAGTCAATCTTATCAACTGCTAATTGATTTTGTCTCATCACCAAATCAATCTTTCACTTATCATATCTTATCAAGTCAATACTTAGTCACAAAGAATGTCATCATAAAACTCTAGGAGTTGACCTTTTCAACTTGATTAAGCACATGTAGGCACTATGATTTAGCCAACCAATGCTAACACGTGACTTTAATGATGTCTACAAGATTATGTGCTTACTTAACTCAACACTACTTGAACATGCCTTCATTGCTGTAGTTTTTCAAGGCTTGCTTGAACTCTGAGCTATCAGAACTTTTAACACAGTAACCAAAAATTGCACTTGTCTTCCAGATTGACTTTGACATACCTGATATCCCTGCTTGAACAAGTTCAGACCTTCACTTGTATGTGCTCTTTTGATATGTATGCTTGATAGAGTAACATTGGCTTCTTCCTTCCTTACAGCTTTATGACTGTGACTACTCTATGATTTCAGGCTTCCAATATGACTTGGTCTCAACTCCCTGTAGGTGATTGTTTACTTTCCTGAGATTAGACTGTCTGAAACTATTTGATAGTGTTGGTCAAGAGCTTGCAAAGTAGTTACTCGACTACTGTCGGATTCTCCTTTATAAATCAGATCTAGTTAAGCCCATACTGCTGTAGCTTACTCAGCATTAATTTGAGAGGACATTGTAGACAAGGGTTTGATTTCTTCGTTTAGATATAATACATTTCACCCAATAGGGCACACCGTTTGATTCCAAAAAAAACTCTTGTACAAGCTTAAAATTTTATCAGAGCAACTTTATGCAATGACTCTCATACTCCAAGAGTATAATCCATAAACCAAACCTTATGACAGCAATGAAAACAATGAAAAGGGGACTGACATTAATTGATATTCCGACCTGATATTTGGAATTACACACCCAGTGGGAAAGTTGCACAGAGAATAGACATACGATTTGGCTGCCTGGGAGAGTTGGCAATTGTTGTAGGTGAAGTGGAACGCCCAGCTTGTAAGTAAATGCCTCTCACAATGGTTATCTTCAGCATATAATTACTTGGAACAGCAATACCATATGTAGAATCACTCAGAAAGAACATCCCTCAAAATGCTTAGATTCGCTGCCATACAATAAAATTCCTCTGCTGCGCTACCAAAGAGCCTAGACCAAAAATCTCCACCGCTCTCTTCTAAACAGAAATTTTAAGCTTGCTGCCTGAATTTAAGAATTCTGTTACAGACAACTTGAGCTTGCTGGATAAATTCAAGAACGCCAGAAAATTATATTCAGCCCGTGAACAAAACCAAAAATTACTGTGCAACGATCAGCCTAAAAAGAAACCGAGCTGTGTCTCCTTGGCTGGGCCTTCAATTTGATGCCGTTGTCTATTTGCTTCTTCAATTTTCTTCAGCCCATGAACATCCAAAAACTGTAGCCCGTCAATTTCAAAAACTGTGTATAGCCCGCGATATTCCAAAAACAGTATTGCCGTGAATTTCCAAAACCATAAAGCCCGTGAATTTCCAAAAAGAAAACCTTATATTGTAAGTTGACAAAGGTTCATGTATTTATATAAAAAGATGAGTGGTTTTCTTAGATTAATGAATATGTTTTCCATGAATGAAACTTTTCCT
>LPNX010857521.1:36725-105645 GCA_001517045.1 Pseudotsuga menziesii
TACAAGGCTTTTGGCAATGTCCCAAGGCCTCCAAGGGCTTCAGACTTGGGCTTGGACAAAGACAAAAGGTCTCCTCTTGACACAAACAACCACAAAACAACCACTAACCCTTAGGGGTTCCACAAGGGGCACCAAGACTCAATTGTTGTCATCAATGACCAGGCACTGTTGGCATCAATGACAACTTAATCAACAACTTAAGATCTTCTCTCTTAGATCTCTTCTCTACCTCTATATTGCACCTCTTACAATATACTCTTCCCTCTCTGTCGATCCCTACGGATCGTTACATGCATGCTCTATGAGCCAGCTACTGGTTACAGTAAGATACTACAGCTAATAACAGAACCAGAGCTTGGCTTCTACAACTGTCTAATAATCTACAAAACAACTAACAGTTGAACCAACCCTTTTACAATACAAAATATATCCCTTTATAGGCAGCCAGAAGGTCTCGCCATTACAACACTGTGGGCCTGTCCCAACAGTAACCCAAACCCTAACTAGTGACAGTCGGCGTATCTGTACTTTGAAGTAGCCGCTATCCGTCACACCACAACTCTCTGCGGTCTTCCATGCTTCCCGACGCTGATCATGGGTACTATGCACCGCTTCCCTTCACCATAGCTTCCTGCAGTCTTCCATGCTTCCCAGCGCTGACCATGGGTACCGGCGCTGCTTCCATTTTTCTGTCCTTCGTCTTCAATGCCTCGGCCTCGTTGCTCCTTTTCCTTTATGAGGGTAGCTGAGCCCTCCTGTCTTTCACCGCTGCCTTCAATGCAGTGGGTGAGCTCTCTCTTCTCAGTCGCTCAGGTACCGTCGTCTTCCTTGACTTCTCTGTCTTCTACGTCATGGTTTTCGGCTCTGATCTGTAGCTAGAAACCTGCTACAGTGTCGTAGCTCTGCCTCTTATATCTCCGCCAAAACTGTCTATCCGTCAAAATAGCAACTTCCTCTATAGCTGCGGGACCCTACTCCAACAGTCCCCTAACACTTACTTGTGGCTCGCCCCCGAGCCACTACCAGCGGACTTCTCCTGTTGTAGCTTCTCCTTGGCTTCCTGCGAAGTCCGTTGCAACTTGTCGCGAAGTCTTGCGACTTCCTTCTGCATCTCTTCGACACGCTCTCGTGCTGATTCAAGCAAAGCTTGACTAATACTGGCGTCTTCTGTTAACTTAGTTCGTAGGTCTCTCTTAGCTTTCCTTATTGTTATGCTCGCAGTCTTGCCACTGCAAGACCTGCTGTCCCTGTGCCTACCATAAGGATTCAAATCCCTGGCATCATGAGAACTCCTCTCTATCTGGGTTAGAGCTCGTGCTATAAGGAAGATATAAATCTGTATCTTCCAGGCTTCTCAAAACATGCCATTCGGCCTGGAGCCCTCTATATGAAAGAGATACAAACCATGAATTCCATTCCAAGAACAAGCCTTTGTCTACATGCTGGAATTCTACCATTTGTTGGGTTTGCTGTCCTCTTCCACTTTCCTTCTTAGCAAGTCGCTCCAGGTATTCATGCTGCCTCTGATCGCCAAATTTTCGTTTCTTTGCCTCAGCAATTTCTTGTTCTTCTCTTAGTTGATCAGATAGGTTGGCTTCCTTCTCCCGTTGCCATCTTTTCTTCATTTTTACTTTCTTCCTCGCGGGAGATTTCTTCTCGTCATTCTTCTGCTCTACTTTCTTATCTTCAGTGATCGGCTTGTCTATCTTCTTCTCCTTAGCAGATACTTTGATGACATCTTCTACATCTTGCGCTTGACTCGTCATCCTTGGCGGCTGTCTGACCTGTGATGTAGCTAATTTCACAACCCTAGGCGGCGGCGTCATAGCGGACCTACAGCCACTAGGGTCGAAGCGTCTCAGCATGTCTTCTAAAGGTTCCTCCTCGGACAGAACCCACTCGGTGTAAAACGTTGGTCGTGCAATGGCTTCAAACTCTGGAACTCACAGCACTCTGTAATGGGGTGAACTCTGCACAGGGAACTCTTAACAGATTACTCTATAGCTCTCGGGTTTTTGCAAGTGTAACCCTCTCGAATGAACAATTTCTGCTTTTATGCCGAAGGAAACAATCCCAGATGCAATGGTCATCTTGACTGAACCCGTCGGTCGTAATAATTGCATGGACGAGACCACACCCGTCATCCGATCCTCAATAAATGCTGAAATCCGATAACATTTCCCTCGAAACATGTGTGTACAGGCGCCGGTCTCGTCGAAGATTTGCCAAATCTGGAAACTTAATTATGCTGCTGCCAAATCTACGGTAAAGTATACTGGTCATCTCTTCATTAACTGCCTGTCAGAAGGCGACTTGACTGGCCCTCTGTCGGTTGCAAAAGCTGGATACGTGGCACGGGGAAACATCACATTGTTGTGCTGAAACACCGCATCACCTGCGCAAACAAACAAGCGTTTTTTTTTTTTCACCCGCAAGCCACTGTTGACTTGCGCAAAATGAACCGACCTTATGCGATTCCTCATACTTATAATCCCTGCCGATGTAGACTAGTTCTCGGTGCGATGCCTCCTTTCAACTACAATGGACATCTGCACCCCCATAAACTAGCTAAGCTAGGGCTGAGAGGTGGGGTGGCTATCACTATAGAGCTTAAGCCTACTGCCATTAATCAATGTGGGAAGAAGCTCCCCATTTAGCTGGCTGAACTGAATGGCACCGCCCTCTGTAACTTGTTGTATCTGATATGGCCCCAGCCAATGCGTCTTGAACTTCCCTGGAAACTTAATGAATTTACTATCATAGAGGAGTACTAGGTCTCCAATCTGGAAAGTCACTACTCTTAATGTGTCTGTCATACCAAGCTTTTTCCCGTGCCTTCTGCACTTTTTGATGGAATCCGATGATGAATCTGTCTTCCTCTAAGGCGAGCAGCTGTGCTAGCCTTTCCTCCACTGTGTCTGTATCAGTCATCCCGGTGATCTGAGCGATTCTTAAACTGGGAAGAATATACTCCATAGGCATAACAGCCTTCTGTCCATACACCAAGCTGAAAGGTGTGTGTCCTGTAAGTTTCTTGCATGTGGTCCTATACGCCCATAATACAGCGTTAACTCTGAGGTCCCAATCATTCATTTGGCTGTTGCAGATCTTAGTAAGAGCGTTTTCTAAAATCTTATTAAAGGCCTCCACCGTACCGTTAGCCTGTGGGTGGTAGGGAGTGCTCTTATGGTGCTGAATCTGGAATTCTTCTGTCAAGGCCTCAATGGTGCGGTTCAAGAAATGTGTGCCTTGATCGCTCATCAAAATTACGGGGCAGCCAAATCTACTGATGATGTTCTCAAAAAGGAACTGTGCGGCTGTAGCAGCATCACAATTTCTTACTGATTTAGCCTCTGCCCATCTGGTGAGGTACTCTGTTCCAGTGATAATATATCTCACGCCAGTGCGCTTTCCTGGTGGGTTGATAGGACCCACAAAGTCTATAGCCCACTTGTCAAATGCGCGCAGCGTAACCTGTGGTCGCAGCGGCATTTCATCGCGTCGCGACGGTTTTCCTACCCTCTGGCAGATATCGCAGCATCTGCAAAATTTCTTAGTGTCTTTGTGCAACGTAGGCCACCATAATCCTACATCTAGGATTTTCTGCGCAGTCGGCTTTCCTGCGAAATGACCTCCTGCGGTTCTTGAATGTGCCTCTCTGATAATAGCGTCTTTTTCATGTGGCATCACACATCTACGCAAAACTTCATCCGGTCCTAACTTGTATAGGTGTCCTGCGATCAGGGTGAAGCCTGCTGCTTTAACAACCAACTGCTTCTTTTGCTGCTTAGTAAACTCATCAGGCGCTAATCCTGTAGTGAGAAAGTGAATAATATCAGCATAGTAGTCGTTTGCAATCTGGATAGAAAACAACTGCGCATCTGGCAAATTGTCCTCTAGGTTACTTGGCTCTTCTCCTGAGTCTATCCGTGACAGATGATCAGGTCCAGCGTTCAATCTTCCTGGTTTAACAATGATTTCAAAATCATACTCCTAAAAGAGGAGTAACCATCTGCAGATTCTCCCCCCTAACATTGGCTTATTGACCAGATACTTCAATGTGGAATGGTCAGTAAACATCTTGAACAAGGCACCCAATAGGTAGTGCCTGAACTTCTGCAGCGCATACACCATAGCTAAGCCTTCTCTTTCTGTCGTGGTGTAGTTCTTTTCTGCCGTCGATAGCTTTCTACTGGAGTATGCGATAGGATTATCAATATCCCCTTCTACTGGTTGCGTTAAGACAACCCCTAGTGCGATGCCAGATGCATCCACATGTACATGAAATGGCTTAGTCCAGTCTGGAAATACTAGGATGGGCGCTGTAACCATTTTTTCTTTAAGTGTGTCTAGACTCTGCTGACATTCCTCATTCCATAGGAATTTTACATCTTTCTTTAGCAATTTCTCCATTGGTGCTGTAATCTTTGCGTAGCCCTTAATGAACTTTCTGTAATACCCGGTATGACCAAGTACTGTCCTCAGTTGCTTGACTGAGTTGGGTGCTGGAAGATTTACAATGATGGCAATCTTTGCGGGATCTACCATCAAGCCTTGTCTGGAAACAATGTGACCCAACAAAATACCAAATGGTGCACAAAATATACATTTCTTCAAGTTTAGAGAAATCTGGCACTGCCTACATTTCTCTAACATCAGTCTTAGATCTCCTATGTGCTTGTCAATTAGTCCAAATACAGTCCAATCATCAAAATATACTTCTAGGAATTTATGGATGTATTCTTTAAATACAGCAACTACTACTCTAGAAAATATAGTTGGTGCATTCTTAAGACCAAAGGGCATTACCGTATACTGGAACGAGCCCCATTCTATTGCAAAGGTGGTCTTGGATCGGTCTTCTGGATGTATTCTGATCTGATGGTAGCCTGAAAAGCCATCAGTGAAGGAGTAGACCTCCTATCCTCCCACGTTGTCTAATACCTCATCAGTGAACGGTGTCGGAAATGGATCGTGAAGCGATGCATCGTTGAGCTTGCGTAGATCAACACAGATCCTGATGTCTCCTTTGGTTTTCTTCTCTTGTACGACCATGGGGCTAACCCATTCGCTTTCTTCTACAGGCTCGATGATGCCTGCTGCTAGCATATTATCGATCTCATCCTTTACTTTTTCTTTATACCGCGGATTTAATCTATATGGGAGCTACTTGACTGGTCTAGCATCCTCCTTCAACGGTATCCTCATGACCCCCAGGTCTCCGACTATTCCCTTCATCTCTGTGAACTTGGTGGGAAATAGGTCCTGATAGTCATGTAGCAAGTCTGCAATCTGTCCAACTGTTTCATCGTTCCAATAGTCTCCAATAGAGGCAAACTTAGGTTCTGTGTCTGTGCCAATATTGATCTTTTTAATCTTGATGGGCTCTGTGATTGCTGGAATTTCTAACTGTGGTCCCTCAACATCGCGAGCGCTTTCTGACTCCGGAATGTCGGTGTCACGAGGATCCTCATCCTCCTCCTCTGGTTCAGATGCAAAATTATAACACTCTAACGCCTCTTTTAGCTGGATAGCCCACTCAGGTTGAGCTGACACTGATATGGTACAATCCTCAAATATCTTACTCTTTATTACTTGTAGGGCATGATCAACACTTGGATACTCAGATTCAAAAGCAAAGGTGAGTAGGAAGCTGTCTATCATAAGTGGCCATGTTGTTGTTCCCTTGCGCAGTTCAGTCTCTGTATACCAGTTCCTTGGAACTGTATCCAAAGTATGAATGAATCGGTGAACCCATTCATCCTCGAGAATGTCCGACCAATTCTGTTCACATGTCTGAATGTGTGATATGGGGTCACTCTCTCCCGTGTATTTCTGCTGGACATACTCTCTATCAACAGAAAATCTGATCGCCATGAATCTCTTATTATCACCCATGATGTGATGTTCTCTTTATGTGCATACCACCATCTTGCAGGTGTGGCTCGTACTGCAAGGTCCATAACTGTGATCCTTTGCTCATGAGGAATTTGTTGTTCAAACTGCTCGAGAAAGTCCTGGATATCTGTTAGAACATGAAAGGATGGAATCTCATTGATCTCTGCGCCAATCCATCACAGTGACTTAGTCAAGTACGCGCATCTGCGCGCTGAGACTTCGTGAAGTCTGTTCTACCAGTTTTCTAGGCCAACATCTGAATCTAATGCGCATGAGTTGTCGCATTGCCAACTAATATTCCCTTCTGCAGTTGGATTGATGTAGTCGCTCTGGTTCGCGGTCATCTGATAGAGGCTCTCCATGTTATGTGCCTCCTCCTCTGCCCGGATAGGTTCAATATATCTAGGACCCTGAAAAGGATCCAACGGTGCGATGACCCGGATCTGCGCGTCCTCAAAGGTCATTTGTCTTCTCTTTAGGTCGATAACGACCATGTTACCGATCGCCCAATCAATGCCTAGCAATGCTGGATAGGGTCTACTATCGCCAATGATTTCTATAACTTCAAAGTCCGCAAAGCTGCAAACTCCGTCAATGTCAACTGGCACCTGCGGTAACCGACCCATAGGTGATACACGCTGCTGATTAGCTAATCTCAGATGGATAGGCGATCTGACTAACTTAGGGCTACCCATCTGTTCCCATGTCTGCTTAGTCAGAACATTCACGTCTGATCCTAGATCTAGGATCACCTCATCCATTTCAAATTCTCCAAACAACGCTGTGAGTCGCATCTCTCTTCATGTTCTTGTATGTCCCGTAATATTATGAACAGCACGCTGTGTACTGCTCACGGAAGAAGATGGCTGACACTGATCTATGATGCGTTGAAGTTTTGTGATAGCTTGCTCATTTCTTACAAGTTTTAGACAACTCCGCAGGAAGGAATGTACACTTCTTGTCATCTCGTCCTCATCGCATCTTCCCGATGTGGTAGCCTGCGATGTCTGTACAAGGCTATCGCCACAAGGTGCTTGCTGCGGTACGCCCCTAGACGGCGGTACCTGTGATCCTGATTGCGTAGGGTCATCAAAGAAAGCCTTAGCTTCCTGAAATGTCTGTTTGTTCTTCTGCAGGTCGAGTGGTGTTGCTTTATTAGGAGCTCTGCGCACCCACTCCTAGCCTGTGTTCTTTTCCGTCTCCTACGATGTCCCACTGGTAGAAACACCGCTGCGAGTCACAATATTGACTCTTGGTTCTGGCTCTTCCTGCTCAGCAGCAATAAGCTGGATGTTCTGGTGTACTGCTGGCTTAGGTTCTATGATCTTAGATATCAAGGTAGGACACTCCTCTATAGTATGATCATAAGATTTGCAGTAGTTACAAGTGGTAGTGGGGCTCTGACAGTCCCTAGCATAGTGTCCTACAACTCCACAGTTGTAACAAGTAACTGGTCCGCGACCACGGCCAAAACCTTCTCCTCTGACGAAGCCTTCTCCTCGTGCAAAGCCTCCTCCATGGCCTCGTCCTCTGAATCCTCCTCCTCGGCCACCATAAGCCGGATCATGTTGTGGTCCTGCTGCTGGACCCTATGTCTCTGACTGGACTCTGTACAAGTCTTGCTTGCTCCCGACCATGAGATCATAGGCTCTGCAATCGTGTTCATCATGGCCTACAGACTTGCAGAAGACGGAGTATAAGTTCTTAGGTGTTTGCACGTACTTCTGAAGTAGAGGGCACTGGTGAGGTAGATGTCCTCGCGTTTTGCATATTTCACACCACAGCCCGTGGGTCTGTGGTAAGGGGTTTGGAGCCCCTGTTGCTATATATTCTACAAAAATCAGACAATTGTCTTTACTATGGCCTTGTGCTTTACATTTTACGCACCATATGTCTTGCGCAACCTCTTTCTCTTTCTTAAGTTCATGCAACTGTAATGTGAGATTAGCCAACTGGTTTTGTAAAGTTTCCATGCATGTACTGCTCTCAGCTAGAGGTGAAGCCTCTAGTTTCATCGCCATCACCAACGCGTCATCCTGCGTCTGGAGTTTCTGTTGCATTAACGGCAGTCTAATGTGAGGGAGCAGCGCTGCAATAAACCATTCCTTATGCTGCTCCGGCGCGAACTCAAAACTGACTTGGTCGATAAGGGCTTTGAATTTCTGATCAAAGTCCCACACCGACTCTGTAGGTAACTGCTTGATGTCTTTGAGTTCTGTAATGCACTGTGACTCAAACTTAGGTTTCTTAAACTCTTTAATCATGGTGGTCTTGACCTGGACAAGTGTCCTGGGTACTGTGGTATACTTTATATACCATGTTAAGGCTCGATCTCTTAGTGTGGTGACCAACTGTACAAGTTTAAGGTTATCGTCGTTGATTGCCTTAATGGTCCACATGGCTTCACATAGAAACCAATGCTGCTCTGGGTCTTCTGCCCATGTTCCCTTAAATATAGGTAGCTTCATATCATCCCCCATTCTATTTCTACGTGGTGGATGTTGATTTACTGTGTTACTACCACTCGGCGGTGTAGGTGGAGGTGATGTAGCGGTGGTAGGTATTGTCTGTGAGCTACTGGATGGAGTTCCTATGGGATTGTTCTGAGTCCCGGTCCGTTTCTATGGGGTGTAAGGGTGGTAAGGGATACCCCCCTCTGTTCCTTCAGTGGTACTATGACTCTGTTGTCTAGTACTATCTGAACTATCTTCAAATATTGGAGATCTGAAATCTACTTTATACTTCTTTCCACTACGCGTTCGTCCAATGTCGTCAAAATCACTTTCAAACTCTTGTGACATTACTATTTCTACTTATTCATCTGAAACTAGATCCATTGTTCCTTTTTCATGTAATAGCATCTTAATAGACAAGTTTAAAGATCTTAGGTACTTACCACGATATCCTTTGAAGAAGTAGCGCTCAGCCTCGCTGAAGCTTTTCCTCTGGTCAACTGCAAACTCTGTGACGAAGCCTTCTAGCACACTCGCAAACTAGAAGTCTACTGCCCTCGTGATAGGATTATCCAGGTTCTTCACGGTCTGAATCAGCTCCGGTGTCCAGACAATGTCTCTTTTATTTTTGAATATGCTTGTATCAGTTAACTTTGATAACCAGTCATAAAGCTCGTTCCCAAAGGTCGCAAAAAAAATCGCATCCAGGTCTGTAATGATATGTTTTTGTAACCAGGCCTCTGTACTCAGCTTAGCACTCTTGTTCTCTCATTCAGCAAACTCTTTCTTGTTAGACCAAACCCACTCGTTGAGTTCGTCTCTCGTAGGACGCCACCAGAACATCAACGCTCTGTTTGTTCAAAACCGGCAACGGAACCATTTGTTGGCTATGGTGGGCAGACCCGGGTTTACTGTATTTAACCAACAACACCCCTAGCTCACTGTCCCTTTCGGCGACAGACCGCGAAGCGGCCTGAAGTCTCACCCGAAGTGATTCTAATGGGTTGGCCAAGGACTCAAGTGTCTTGGACCAGGTTCTGTGGCATCCTACTTGCGACTCGCATCTCTGCTAGCCGCGAGGCCTCTTTCTCTGCGCGTCGCGTGACCCTTCAGCTCGCATCGCACGATCTCCTCGTCTCGCAGCTCTTCTAGCCGTGAGATCTCTCTCTTCCTGTCGCGCGATCCCTTTCCGCGTCGCGCAACTTCCACTGACTCACGATGACTCCAGCCTTATCGCATCGCCATGCACCAGGCGACACGTAACTTCCTCCCAACTCTAAGTCCTTAGCCTACGGTATCGCACACCGCAGCTCCTCTGCCGGTGCGGTATCGCCTCCCTGGGATATCCTACTCCCGCGGCTCAGCGCACTTAGCGTTGTTCGTGTCGACTTGCAAGACTCAACATAACAGGCTGTTTAACACTGCGACTAGTGACCATTTCAAGCAAAGCGTAAATGAACCCGCATACAACATGCCAACGATTTCAACTTATGTCTATCCTTCTATATTACTGCAAACTGAACAACGCATACATACATTAAACTATAAACAAGGCTCATAGAATAACTGACAGATGTACCAAATAAACACAACACACAAAGCAATCACATAACGCACGATTTTAACGTGGTTCACCTCCAGGATGGAAGTTACATCCACAAAACTGTGTTTCTATTATAGCTCACGGGGTAAACACAGTTCTGGTGCACCGCATATGCAGCTTAAGATCTTCTCTCTTAGATCTCTTCTCTACCTCTATATTGCACCTCTTACAATACACTCTTCCCTCTCTGTCGATCCCTACGGATCATTACATGCATGCTCTATGAGCCAGCTACTGGTTACAGTAAGATACTACAGCTAATAACAGAACCAAAGCTTGGCTTCTACAACTGTCTAATAATCTACAAAACAACTAACAGCTGAACCAACCCTTTTACAATACAAAATATATCCCTTTATAGGCGGCCCGAAGGTCTCGCCATTACAACACTGTGGGCCTGTCCCAACAGTAACCCAAACCCTAACTAGTGACAGTCGGCGTATCTATACTTTGAAGTAGCCGCTATCCGTCACACCACAGCTCTCTACGGTCTTCCATGCTTCCCGGCGCTGATCATGGGTACTATGCACCACTTCCCTTCACCAAAGCATCCTGCAATCTTCCATGCTTCCCAGTGCTGACCATGGGTACCGGCGTTGCTTCCCTTTTTCTGTCCTTCATCTTCAATGGCTCGGCCTCGTTGCTCCTTTTCCTTTATGAGGGTAGCTAAGCCCTCCTGTCTTCCGTCACTGCCTTCAATGCAGTGGGTGAGCTCTCTCTTCTCGGCCGCTCAGGTACCGTCGTCTTCCTTGACTTCTCTGTCTTCTACATCATGGTTTCCGGCTCTGATCTGTAGCTAGAAACCTGCTACAGTGTCGTAGCTCTGCCTCTTATATCTCCGCCAAAACTATCTATCCGTCAAAATAGCAGCTTCTTCTGTAGCTGCGGGACCCTACTCCAACATCTTGCATTAGATACTACTAGCGATTATTGGGTAGTAGATTTAGGGGATTCATGTCATGATACACCCCATAGGAAATTATTTCATGATTATGTTCCAAGTGATTTTGAACATGTTTTATTGGGGGATGATGAACCATGTAAAATTGATGGAATTCGTAATGTATGGATTAAGTTAAATAATGGAAATGAATGGATGCTAAAGGATGTAAGGCATATTCCTGTTATGAAAAGAAATATGATCTCAACAGGGAAATTGGGAGATAGTGGTTGTTTGTCTATGTTTGGAAAAACATGGTGGAATATCACTAAAGGAGCACCAGTAATATCAAAAGGAGATAGGGTAGGTACGTTGTATTGATGTTCACATAATACTGGTTATTTTATCTTTGTAGATTCCACATAAATAGGTACAACATTGAGTCATCATAGGAGTGTGCTACAACATATCCATGATGTTGTTTTGAAGGTAGTTCCAGTTGCATATCCTGTGGACCTGCATGAAGCACCAATGATGTAGTCGATGATGGAGTCTTACAATATAACGGGAGGCCTGATGATGGGGATGAACCAAGGAACGTCAACATTCTAGAATCCAAAGGAAGTCAGAATATCACGGCAGCATAGATGCCGATAGATAATGTTAACCAACCATTGAAGATTTGGAAGGTCAACATTGGGACAGAGGAGGAACCGAAGTTCAAAAATATTGGAGACTATTGGGATGAAGAAACTATGGCGAAGATCATTGATCTGTTGCATGAGTTTCAAGACTTGTTTCCAATGAAGTTTTATGAAATGAAAAGGATCTTAGTATATTTGGGAGAAATGAAAATCCCATTGAAGCCATATGCGAAGCCTATGAAGCAGCACCCATATAACCTAAATCCACAATACAAGGAAAGAGTAAAGGCTGAGCTCGATAGAATGATGGATGCAGGAATCATAGAACCAGTTGAAGAATTAAATTTGATCAGTCCTATGGTTGTGCAAGATAAGAATATAGGCGAGGTTTGGATCTATATCAATCTTTGAAAGCTTAACGACGCATGCCTTCATGATCTGTTCCCAACGTCGTTTACTGATGAAGTGTTGGAAGGAGCAGGTCATCAAGAGATCTATTCATTCATGGATGGATTTTATAGATATAATAAGATCAAGGTTGCAAAAGAAGATCAACATAAGACAATATTTGTGACTGAATGGGAATTCTTTCAGTACAAGGTGATGCCATTTGGACTCAAGAATGTTCCTACGATATTCTCCAGAATCGTAGTTGTTGCGTTCAAGGACTTTATTCAAAAGTTTTTGGAGGTATACATGGATGATTGGATGGTGTATGGGTTGGTAAATGATCATCTTGCAAATCTGCGACTGATGTTGGAACGGTGTCGAAAACATCAAATTGTGCTAAATTCAAAGAAATTCTTAATTTGTGCGCCATTTGGGATGTTGTTGGGGCATATTGTATGTAAGGAAGGACTACTGTTCGATCCAGCTAAGATTGTGATTATTGTTAACTTACCTCCACCCACAAACATGAAACGGCTCAGAGCAACATTAGGCCATACATGATACTATCACAAGTTCATTAGAGTATATTCCACGATCACAGTGCCTATGAAGAAGTTGTTGAAGAAGGATGCGCAGTTCGAATGGGGTCACGAGTGTCAGGGAAGATTTGACACCTTAAATATGAAGATGGATACAACACCAATATTGGTTTTTTTGCACTGAATGAAGGAATTCCATGTCGATGCATCATCAATCGTTCTAGGAGTGGTGTTGGCGCAACTAGGTGTAGGGAATATTGATCACCTGATTAATTTTGTCAGTTGTAAGTTGTCATCTACATAGAGGAATTATACCACGACGAAGAGAGAACGGTTGGCGATGGTCTACGCATTACAAAAGTTTCAACACTATCTATTGGGAGTCCATTTCAAGATGTCCATTGATCATTCCATGTTGAAATACTCGGTGAATAAGACTATGTTTGGGGGGGAGATATGCCGTTGGCTACTCCTCTTCCAAGAGTTTGATTTCGAGATCATTGTGAAGCCAGGTCATTTGAATGATGGACCTGACCATTTTTTGCGAATCGAGACAGGTGAAGAACCGACGAACATCGAGGATGGACTACCCGATGCACAACTATTCATGATTGGAACGGTTGATGAAATCTATGATAAAATAGTTCATATTTTAGTGAAATGTATGGCACCGGAGGAATTCACCACAAATCAGAAGAAGCAGTTGGTTTTTCGGGTTGTGGATTTTCACTTGATTGCTAGAGAGATCTACAAGATGGGACTTGATGATATCTTACATCGATGTGTCCTATTGCATGAGCATGAAAGGGTATTGGCAGAAGCACATGCGAGAGTTGCATGTGAACACTACGGAGATCATGCAACTACCCGAAAGTTACTCCACGCAGTACTATGGTGGTCGACTCTCAATGGGGATGTGACAGAATATGCGAGGACATGTGATGTATGCCAAAGAACAGGGAAGTCATCGTGAAGGGATGAGATACCCTTAGTACCTCATGTAACGTTGCATCCATTTGATAAATGGGCAGTGGATTACGTGGGACCAATAAACCCACCAGGAAAAAGAACCGATGCGTGATATATCATCCCAGCGACAAATTATTTGACAAGGTGGGAAGAAGCC
Source organism: Pseudotsuga menziesii (assembly GCA_001517045.1). NCBI lineage: Eukaryota > Viridiplantae > Streptophyta > Pinopsida > Pinales > Pinaceae > Pseudotsuga > Pseudotsuga menziesii. The sequence continues at coordinate 50,259 of LPNX010857521.1, forward strand.
ACACCAGTGGAAAATTGCACTGTTGTGACTATAGCAAGGTTTCTATTTGACAATGTTGTCACTCACTTTGGTTGTCCAAATATATTGATGAGCGATTAGGGGATTCACTTCATCAATCGCACCATCAGTGCGCTGACAGAAGAGTTCCAAATTCATCATAAGAAGAGCACCCCTTATCATCCACAAGCTAATGGAACAGTTGAAGCATTCAATAAGGTGTTGGAGCATGCACTCACAAAGGTATTCAATGCAAACCACGATGATTGGGATTTGAATATTCTGGAATTATTATGGGCTTATCATACTACTTGCAAATGGTTGACATGGTAGACAGCATTCAAGTTGGTCTATGGGCAGGAGGCAGTGATTCCAATGGAATATATTGTTCCAAGTTTGCGCATCGCAGAAACGATAAGGATGGATGATGGAGGAGCATTGGAAGAATGCCTAGTTCAGTTGGTCCAGCTAGAGGAAGATCAGTTCGTCACAGGATTTCATTAGCGTGTTGAGAAGGATCGAAAAAAAGTGTGGCATGATTGACACATCAAGAACAAGCACTTTTAGCAAGGCGACTTGGTGCTGCTATATGACAGTAAGTTTGCAAAATATCTAGAAAAGTTGCAAATGCATTGGTTGGGTTCTTATTTTATCAATTTCATTATCGAGGGAGGTTCGGTACAGTTGTAAAAACTAACTAGTCGGATGTTGACTAAGTTAGTGAATGGAAGTCGGCTCAATCCCTAAAGAGAGGGACTAGTGCGATGTGATGCTTGAGGCGTTGCACAATAAAAAACAAAATGGGTTTTTTGCATGAGGTGGTAATGAGGAGGCTGGCGCACTAGAAGCAAGTGGCAGTGTAAGAAGAAGTGTCAAGGTCATAGTTAGGGAGAAATGTGACGACAACTGCAAAGACGCAATAGAGTCAAATCAGGTAGTTAATGCAGTAGTTAAACCAGTTAATCGACAGCGCTATTGGATGAGACACGCATTAATGGAAGATGTGACCATTAGATCGAGAGGATTGGCGATAGATTTGGGTGATGAATGGTGGATTTGGTCATGATGATTAGAAAATATTTCGCACGATTGATCCCAAACTATAAGAATGGGTATGGCTTGAAGACACCATTAGGATTATTGAGTTACAGAATTGAGTGAGAGTGAACAGAATAGTTGAGAGTTTGCTAAACAGTTGGAAATTATCCAGAGTGCAGCAATACCGCAAGATATTTCCAGTGGAAGTGTCAGGGGTTCATCAGTCATTGGCATGCCAATTGAGGAGGAGGTGGCCAGCATGCTGGTGGGATCGCCACCAATTACGTGGAAGAAGAGGGGGGACAGCCGGTCTAAGTCACCTATGCAGAAGAAGAGAAGCATAAGAACTTCAGCTAGAGCAGAATCCGCAGCGGAGGGATCCACGATGAGGAATGGGGTGACTGCTGCGACCATCCCTGGATTTGTTCCACCATGCAAGCCTAGCGCTAAGCCGCAAAAGGTGGCAAAGAACCAGAGGTATCTGATAAATATGCCCACATTGCCGATGCGAATGGAGAGCACTTTCAACATTGTGTCATGTTTAACAAATATGAAATACGAAGACCACGATCTGCTGGCATCTACTGAATGCACAATAGATCCATTCGAGGAGAGGATTGGGATGGAGAGCGATCGAACGGTGTGCACCCCACAATAGTCGCCCAAGTGCTTTTGATACAGCTTGACTGATCAGACGAACCGCAGCCAAGTGCAGAGCATACACACTAGAGTCTTGTCAATTTTAGTAAGTTTTAAACTGGATGTTCTTGTTTAAAAGAAAAGCCTCCAAGAACCTCTTTCGATCCAAGTGGATCTCAATCGGGGAATCGAGGAGGGGTTAATTTTAAAGTTGTTGATAAACAAATGATAGAAAAAAACAAATGGATACACAGTTCTAGTTTCTTAATTAATCCTACCACGAATCTCTTTCCCCTTTCGGGTCAATCGGGAAATCATGGGGTAAGTATTACGATTACTTTGAAATGTAAGATATGGAGTATGGAATTAATAACAAAATCAAGTATACTACCCTGCAAATTAGATCAATTCGAGTAAAAAAGAAATAAACAGAAATCGACGAAAAAGGCACCGACACAAATCCCCCTAGGGGGGATGGGGGATGGGCTCGAAAGAGCCTATTCCAAAAATGATTTTATTTATTAATGGTTACAGTATCAGAGGACTGATATATCAGAAACTTCTTGGTCCTTATACAGGCTGAAACCAAGACTTTACAACTTTGGACAAATTTTGAGTTTTTTGGTGAAAAGGGAGACCCCTGGGGGGATTTGAATGCTCCAAAAGCCACTTCGGACAGCAGCTTCCTTTATTTTCTGTCAAACCTGCTAAAAGAAAGCAAGCATTTTAGAATAACAAATGCCCAAAATCACTTTAAGAGTACCTTTGGATCAGCCTACCTTATCTCAGAAAAAATGAAGTTAAGACTAGCGAAAACAAACGAAAAGGAACCAAGGAAAGCAAGCTTTCCTTGGGATCTTGGCTTGCTGTTTGTGCAGCCAATGAAAGCGCACTGATATTGCAGAATATTAAATTTTATAACAGCGAAAGGAAATCTAATGCATGTGATCTACAAGTTTTCTTTAAAATTCATGCAAAAAAAAGACGATTTCCCTACAGCTAGATCTAGGATGCTTATGAAACTTTTTTAAGTGCAAGATCTAGGATATGAGCTATGAAATATTGGATCTATGTATATTTTACTTTGATGAAACAGATCCAAATGAAATCACAGCTATGAACTGAACCAAGTAACCGGGTAAAGTGTTGATTTTGAGGGAGGAAGAAGAGGAGAAAAGTGTTGGTTTCCTTGAAGATCCACCGTAGAGCTTTCAGGTGGAATGTCGAGGGACTATGCCTTTGAAATGTTTTGAGGAGAATGAAGAAGCAAACTAGATCAGCATCCTCTCCAAAGTATGAACCTGCAACTCAGCTGAAATCAAAGAACTTGCCAAGAAACTTGTGAGATCCGATTAGTACCTACAAAGAGATTCAAGATAACATGCATATAAGCTTATAGGACATGCTAAATCTAGATCTCTAAACATGCATCCAAGGAGAGTGACAGTCAATAAACTTATTGAACAACACCTTTCCTATCAAGATTGTAATAAGCTAATTACCAATCTTAACCACAGATCTACAAGAAATTAGCAAAAAATGACCACAGATACAGGTTACCTCAATAAAACAATGGCAATAATCATCCACACATGTAATGTGTTGCCGCATTTTCACACACCTGGGTCACGTGGCAGAAATATTCAAGCCACTCGATGTGTCCTTGGGGGCAAGTCTCGAGTCAAGGCTGTCACCTTGTTCTTGACTCCTCCGTTTAGGCTCAACTCCTAACGAAGCCAAGGGGGGTAGACCCTATTAAGTTACTAAGGATGATTTCTTAGTGTGGTGATGTTAAACTGAATCAGTTATTTAGGAGTTTGAATATTTTAACTATAGACAATTAAAGATGACAAGATACGAAGATAAACACACAAAAGCACAAAGCTGATACACAATATATATATATATATATATATATATATATATATAAAGCAAAAAATGACTAGTGCCTTAGAATGGAGTCAAATCAATAAGATCAATGTGCTTGCATGTGCTTGGAGTGGATGTTTTGCGATTGCATCTTGGTATGTTTTTAAATTAAAATTGAAGTATGAGTTGATTAAATTAGGCAAAAGGGGGACTCCATATATACCCAAGAGTACTTGGAGTATGTCCAAAACTAAACCTTTACGGCTACCCGCAAGGAATATGTGGGCTGAAATGGAGTCTCTGGGGCTATTGTTCGTAACGCACCCGTTAGGGTGTGACAGAGATCGGCGCCCTGAGGTCACTTTTCAGAAGTTCCCACTTCCTTTGGGTATTTTTCCACCGTAGAGGTTTGATCTAGGTGTTGGATTTTCACCTGATGGTTTGTCAGTTGGGGAGAGTGAGTCCTAATTATAGTAGTCACCCAAGTGCTTTTGATACAGCTTGACTGATCGGACGAACCGCAGCCAAGTGTAGAGCATACACACTGGAGTCTTGTCAATTTTAGTAAGTTTTAAACTGGATGTTCTTGTTTAAAAGAAAAGCCTCCAAGAACCTCTTTCGATCCAAGTGGATCTCAATCGGGGAATTGAGGAGGGGTTAATTTTAAAGTTGTTGATAAACAAATGATAGAAAAAAGCAAACAGATACACAGTTCTAGTTTCTTAATTAATCCTACCACGAATCTCTTTCCCCTTTCGGGTCACTCAGGAAATCGTGGGGTAAGTATTACGATTACTTTGAAATGTAATATATGGAATATGGAATTAATAACGAAATAAATTATCGTACTCTACAGATTAGATCAATACTAGTTTAAAAAAAGAAATGATGAAAAGCGCAAAAAGGACACCGACGCAAATCCCCCCAGGGAGGATAGGGAACGGGCTCGAAAGAGCCTATTCAAAGAATAATTTTATTACAGCGGTTACAATATCAGAGAACTGATAAATCAAAACTTTCCTGGGTGCTTATACAGGTTGAAACCAAGTTTTTACAATTTTGCAAAAAAGAATTAAGATTTTTTAGTGAAAAGGGAGACCCCTGGGGGGATTTGAATGCTCCTGAGACCACTTCAGACAGCATCTTCCTTTTCTTTCTGTCAGACCTGCTAAAGGACAACGAGCAAGTTAGAATAACATATGCCCAAAAGCACTTTAAGAGTACCTTTGGATCAGCCTACTTTATCTCAAAAAATAATGCGGTTAAACTAGCTAAACTGGCGAAAAAGGAACCAAGGAAAGAAAGCTTTCCTTGGGATCTTGGCTTGCTGTTTGTGCAGCCAATTAAAATGCACTGATATTGCAGAATATTAAATTTTATAACAGCGAAAGGAAATCTAATGCACCAAGGAAAGAAAGCTTTCCTTGGGATCTTGGCTTGCTGTTTGTGCAGCCAATTAAAGTGCACTGATATTGCAGAATATTAAATTTTATAACAGCGAAAGGAAATCTAATACATGTGATCTACAAGTTTTCTTTAAAATTCATGCAAAAAAAATGATTTCCCTACAGCTAGATCTAGGATGCTTATGAAACTTTTTTAAGTGCGAGATCTAGGATATGAGCTATGAAATATTAGATCTATGTATATTTTACTTTGATGAAACAGATCCAAATGAAATCACAGCTATGAACTGAAAAAGTAACCGGGTAAAGTGTTGATTTTGAGGGAGGAAGAAGAGGAGAAAAGTGTTGTTTTCCTTGAAGATCCACAGTGGAGCTTTCAGGTGGAATGTCGAGGGACTATGCCTTTTGGAAGGTTTTGAAGAGAATGAAGAAACAAACTAGATCAGCGTCCTCTCCAAAGTGTGAACCTGCAACTCAGCTGAAATCAAAGAACTTGCCAAGAAACTTATGAGATATGATTAGTACATACAAAGAGATTCAAGATAACATGCATATAAGCTGATAGGACATGCTAAATCCAGATCTCTAAACATGCATCAAAGGAGAGTGACAGTCAATAAACCTATTGAACAACACCTTTCCTATCAAGATTGTAATAAGCTAATTACCAATCTTAACCACAGATCTACAAGACATTAGCAAAAAATGACCACAGATACAGGTTACCTCAGTAAAACAATGGCAACAATCATCCACAAATGTAATGGCACCACATTGTATTGCCTCCAAAGCTTTTCTTTATTTCAAATGAAGAATTACAACAATACAATAGCAGCAGCACCTCAATCCCAGTTCTAACTAGCTTGGAAGAGAAGGATGTGCCTGGATATATACAAAATACAGGCCATCCAGCCCAGGGGGGGCGCAAATCCCAAGGAGATGCATCAAATCAGCTGAGGGAGAGTCCATCAATGCCTGATCTGTGTCTAGCTGAGCCAGATCTGAGTCTCACTGAGTGCAACTGTCAATCGAGGGGCTGATCTGAGTGACACCTCAACCTGTTGACTGAAGAATCCACCAAAACTCATCCAGATGAGCCAAAAACGTGTGGAGGAGAGAGGGAGGGCGAAATCCCCCATAAAGGATGTTGAAGATCAACTCTGGATCTGATTTGATCACCTCCTTCAGTCAAGGATTTGTCAGATCCAGTTAATCTGCTTCAGATCTAACTGATTTCAATCAAATCAGCTGAGAATCCACTGATTTATGATTTTGGATTTGCACAATTATTCATCAATTTATTAATTAAAATAATCAATAATTGATTTTTGGGCCTTTCTGACCTGAGTGGTGGAAAATCACTCAAAACTAGGAAATAGTGGGTCCATGGGTTTACATGGTGCTCTTAGCTTGAAAATGAGCACCTACATGACTGAAACCGATTATTTGGCCCACTTTTATTACAAAATCAATTTTTCCAATTAAACTATTAAAAAATAGCCTAAGTTTTGGAAAAAATAAAATTTAATAAAAAACACTGAAAAAACTAAAAAATTGAAAAATTGAAAAACACCTAAGGGGACTTAGACATGTTCATATGACTCAAAAATGATGTCTAGCATGCTTATACATTGACACATAGACTCTAATAACCTCAATAGGCCTAAATGCCAAGCTGACCACCCCAACTTTGGAGATATGGAGTGAAAAACTCAAAAATTATCAGTCGTTTGTTCAACAACCAATAATAACCAAGGGAAAAAACACCCTGGGCTGATCGGATTGACAAATGAAGTCTAAGAGACTGAGTCTTTTACAGACACTATCATGCTAGAACATTTATTACAATTCCCCCATGGGGTATGAACATGTGATATAGTACAACAAGCACTTCCCAGAAGTACTTCCACAGGTCTTCTGAAGTCCGAACAAGTTATCCTTGTCCGGTTCACCAGGCTCACTTGATAAAAAACCACTAAGTACAACTTAGGTGGTAACATTGAGAAACCATGTTACCTTGCACTTCCCTATCCACTTCCTCATGTTCACGCTCACGCCATTCTACCACCATCGTTCCAAGAAAACAATAGATTGAATAATTTTTTCCTTAGATTTGGGTATGCGCACACTCATACGTGACTTTTTCTTTGACAGTCACGTGTATACATGGAAATCATTGTTTTTTCTACGTATACCCATCCCTATACGCAACCCGATGAACTATGACTCGCATGGGCCAGGATACCCATATAGGGGTGCTCCAAATTAATAAAAATTGAAATAAAAACAATGAAAATATTGAGTGTAATACCCCGGTTTTAACCCCGCTTGCATTAAAGTACATAGGATACATATGTTGTAAATAATCTTGGTGCGGAGCTAAAGGCCAAGGCCACACCATAGATTTGGTTATGTTGTGTTTCTAATTAGGAATGGTCACCGATGGTATATCGGGACATGTGGCATATATTTAATTGTGGCATTGTGTAAACACGCATTTTAATTAAATAACCCAACCAGCTATGTTCGCAGCAACTAAATTGAGAAGGGGCATGATTCCAAAGGATAAGGAAAGGGGGATGTGGAACATTGAGTCACGGGGAAAAACTATGTGTCACCACCTCCCTTGGTTATTTCCTTGTTGTTAGTCGAGGCAGCGATTGGCTGGCAGGAAGACCACTACCACGCCCACGCTTGCTCTCCTCTCCACAACGTAGGGACCGTTTTTCCCACTCCCTCGGATCATGGCTGTTCGTCTTCCTCATGCAGGATGGGGGATAAAATGTTTTACCATCCATTGTGTGGGGGTTCGCCTCCTCTCTCTAGAGCTAATTGCCGGTCTGTAATTCTATTTTTTTCCATCCACACAGAGAACCAACTTCTGCCTCCACGCATTAGACTGTGTATTGTTTTCATCCATCATAGCGCATCGCAATGGAAAATTATTGGGATTTTTCCCATTGATTGATGGGAGCGGTTTTCCCCACGCATTGTTTATTGAGTTACCTATAATGCGGCATTGGTAGAAGATCGGTGTGATCTTTCCTGTGAATCCACGCTGAGCTGTGAATGTGGGCCGTGTCTTTTTAACCATTTTCTGGTCTGTGTAAGTCTCACAACGATGGTATTGAAGATTAGTTTGCTGTGGGTTCATGTGAGTGTGTTAGCTATTGTTTGCCACGATGGCTTAACTGTGTTTTTTCCCTGTAAACGCTTGAATAGCTATTTGGCTGCTTGCATGCAGTGGATTTGTCCCCGGACTATTTTGGGTTGGTGAATGAGGTCCTGAGGTGCTTGATAAACCTGGTGGGTTGAGAACCACACGGACAGAGCTACTGAGCTGGATTTCTTCTCCACAACCCCTGAAGAGCACTGGAGGGAAGATCAGGGTCTGAGGGACTGCATTGCAGAGAAGGGACTGACTTCCTTGTGTTGGGTGTGTGTGAGTGTTCTAGAATCCAGGTTGGTTCTGGTGTTGGTGTCTGCAGCTCTTCAGTGAGCTCACCAGCTTAGCATTAGCCTTTCCCAGCTCCTGGATGGCCTAATAAACCCAACTCTGTTGGCTTGGCTGATCTCCTGTTCGCCTGATAAACCCAACCATGTTGGCTTGGCTGAACTGTGTACCCTTGTGGTGTTGTTACCCTTGGCTATGTGTAAGCATGTTAGTTCCTTATTCCTTGGGGAGTCATGTCCGGCTCGGGGGTGGCAGCATTGCTGAGAGATTTAGGAGCGTGCTAGCCTATGGTTGGGTGGAACGTTGCAGCGACGTAGCTGGTTGCGGAACAAGTTCTTTATAAGATAAGTAATCTTGTCTATTTTACTTCTGCAATCCTATTTACTGTTAATGATCATGATGAACATGTTGAATGCTTGTATGAATGTATGCTGCTTCCGCGGTGTATGATAAATAATCATGTATGCATGTTTTAGTTCAAAGCATTATGTTTCAGCATTTCACCATTTTATGAATGTACATGTTCATGGGGCTCTTAGCCCGGATGGTTAACGCCATGGTAGCGTCCTCTTCGTCGGTCGGAGGGTCGAGGACGTTACAGTGTGGTATCAGAGCTCATGTTGCAACATGGGCTTGAATGGGCCATGAAAGATGCAGTGATAGAGGCATGATTTATTTCTGCCCAGAAGAAATCAGAAGTTGATGACAGGAAACTTCCACAAATTGTCTAAGTGTTTGAACTGTCGGTTCATCGAAACACTTAGTGGGAAGGACTTCCGAGGTAGCAGAGAGCTAGGCAGAAGCACACCCGACGGAGGACAGTTGTAAGGAAAATTTGCGGGAAAATTTTCTAAGAGTTCGACATCCGTCGGCGGAACATAGTTGATTGAGCGCCCGCCGTTGCGGATGGCTAGACAACTACGCGTCCAACGGGTAAGGCCTCCAACCACCGACGCAGTAGAGAAAGTTCAAATTTTTTCTAAGTAACGAAAACATCGGCCATCGGAAGCAAAAAGTGGTTCGTGCACCCGCCGTTTCGGAAGCCTAGAGCACTAGCCTTCCGACGAGAAGAGATTGTCGATACCGATCAAGTTATGCCTCAACAAATTGGGCCGTCGATCGGAGGAAGATCAAAGATGATGGGCCGCCGTTACGGCTGCCAAGGGAACTATTTCGCCGAGGAAAAGAAGAGAATGAAGTCGATCAAGCGGCGAAAAGGAAGACTAAAGGGGGAAAATTACGAAAAATTTTCTAAGTCCTGGAGTCGTCAGCCATCGGCGATGGTTAGCGAATTGAACGTCCATCGTTGCGCCTGTTTAGTGGACTATCCTTCCGATGAACAGTGCACCTGGCCGCCGATACATCAGAAGAAACTAGTTTTTTTGACCGCCGAAACATCGGAATGTTAGTTGGGATGAGACCCGATCATGTACAAGGAAATTTTGAGTTTTTCAAGTGGGATTTCCTAGCAGATTTCGACTGTTTTTTAGTGGGATTTTCAGTTGTTCTTCAGTGGATTTTCAGGGCTAAAAAGGAGAAAGTGGCAGTGATCTTATGCGCCAGATTGCGGGAAAATCATTGATTTATAAAAAATAAAAAAAACAAGGGGGCAAGCCCCCTTGACCCCCGTCGTCCCCCTCAGATAGACGTTCTTTGATGAAGGAAATCTTTTGTTTGGGCAAATTTGTTATTTTATAATTTTTCCAAGAAAAAGGTAAGTAGTTTGATTTATATTAACACTATGCATCTAATAGTTTGCTACTAACACATTGCAGAACTATAGATAACTTCCAAGAGTAGTACTCCAGAAAGAACAGTGTGGTAAAGCCAGAGGTGGTTCAGTCATGAGAACCCATGATGGGTATGATGCTCGGGATTCTTATGAGCGAGCAGAAGATGCCATGGGAGAAAATGTCCGTAATAGGAATGATGACATTGAGTCCAATGGAAAGAGATTCCAAGAGACACCATCAGATGTTGCAGCCACCATGAGAAGCTTAATAAAAGCCCAGGAAGAACAGCATCAGTTGAATGCTGCCATATTGGAAAGTTTGACAGACTTGCAGAAAAAGATAGATTCTGGACAAGGTACATCAAGACCAGAAGGCAGTAAGAGCAGCACTAGGAGAAGGAGAAGGACTTCCAGTGGATCGTCTGACTCCGAAGAATCCAGTGGAGATACAAGTTCATCTCCTCATAAAAGGAAAAGAAGAAGGCACCTTAGGGATCGCTCTCGAGATGAGTTTAGGAAAGCTAAACCTCCTACATTTGATGGTGAGATAAAGATGGGACAAGAAGCTGAGGCGTGTTGGGTGACATTCTTATAAATGATGGCCCGACACTGGATCGTCCTCTCTAAATCGAGCGGGCATGCCACCATCCTTTTCCAAATCGCTCATCCGCTTCCCACTTGTCCTAGCCTTAACATCAACCTGCATGGAATTAATGCCAAGTGGGATGGATGTCTCGTCGCCTTCATTCACGCTTGACACAGGGATGTGGAGAGTATCGCCATCATACCGGATCACGTGGCTATCTGATGGCTTCCCAGTTATGACGTGGGGTCGCGTGTGTGGGGGGAAGTGTCGGACATCAAGGTTGAGGTGGAAGATTGATTGCACCTGTCCTGCATCGGGAGTGAAGGAACGAACAGTTGTTGTGGATGACCCCCATCTGTCCTCCCGATGTCATCCACCGTAAGCGCTTCACATCTTCTCCATAACGAACCATCCCTCTTGTCGTTGTTTTCCTCTGCATGGAAGGAGATAACCTTGCCAACCCCTTCATTGGCCAAGGCGTTCTCCACCTTGTTACCTATCCGTTTAACGTGCGAGAACATAAGCACAGGGTTATCCCTTAACCATCTTCTTAGTTCGGTAAGCTTGGCCTCCCATAGCCAATTTTTGGAGACCTGGCCTATGGTCGCGCCATTATGAAGCCTTCTAGCTATGTTAATGATAACCAAAGAGTCGCCTTCCACAATCAATGGAGTTCGTTGGTGTTGTAAGGCCCATGAAACCCCATTTATGAGGCCTTCTAACTCCGCTAGGTTGTTAGTGCTGGTACCTATGTTACCCCAAAAGATGCTGAGAATTATTCCCTGTGAGTCCCTAATCGCTCCGCCAAAACCAACATGTCTCGAGTTCCCTTTTGCAGCTCCGTCGAAGTTAATTTTGAAGGCTCCCATCGGATAGCTTTGCAAAAAATCAAAGCTGCGCGACAGCTTAATCATTTTGTTGGGGCGTGAATTGTTCACAGGTAACGTCAAGATTCCCCATCCATGAAGAATTTGTTTTTCAGTTGCTTTTGTTGCATAATCCTCCTGGGTCCATAGAGTTAACGTTATAGTTTCTTTTAGATGAGCTTCTATCATCGCCCAAATTTCCTCAACCCGTCTCTATTTGTTTTCAAAAAAATTTAAGTTCCGAGTTTTCCAAATTTCCCAGACCGTGAAGCCTGAAAACATCTCCCAGATCCTGTTCACAATTTTTTTTTGAATATGTTCTTTGTCCATTCAGCGATCGTTATGTCGGGTCTTCCTTATGTCTGTGATTTTTTTTAAACAACCCGACACCTCTTTCCCAGATAGCGTCCGCAATTGGACACTCGTTCAAAAGATGGTTTATTGTTTCATTGTTGTTTTCACAAAGGTTACATCTTGAGGACCCAGAATCCCCCAAACCTGTATATTATCCCATGTGAGAATGCGGCGTTTGAAAATGAGCTAGCTGAAAGCTGCTACTTTGGGCCACCATCTCCCTCCCCAAATTTTTCTCCAAGCTCATTCAGGGCACCTATAGGCTCGCCTATTGTTCCAGAAGAAAAGTGGTGCCCCTTTCCCATTAAAAGGGGTAGAGGGAATCAATGATTCCTATTATTTATAATCGTATTATGTAATATCTAGATGCCTCATGAGTCATGACAAATCATTTCATGAGATAAATTTTGATAATTTGATGTGATTTTGTATCAATCTATCATGAACAGATTTCAGAATTTTCAGTTTAGTGTTGATATGTGATCATGATGAACCATTTGACATCTTATGCATCTTATATATTGGTTGTATTTTCGTATTTATCTAGCAATGTGTTTATCTGATATTGTTGTTTTAGATGTTAAAAAAATGAAAGAAAAATGGTTACTTTTGTATTTTACCCGATATCGTCAACAAGTTATATTCCAGACCCTTTGTGATATATTAACTGACACAGTATATGTAACTATGGTTTACATCAGTTGCATAGGAAATATAAATTGATGTCTGGATCGCCAGAGTTGCCATAAAAAATAAAATTTATTGACAACAAACCTACTCAAATTTATGCCCTGTCAAAGAATGAAGGAGCCAACCACATTCTCTCCTTGAAGTCTCCTTGCAAGCTCTCAAGATGTCTGCCTTCTTATCATATATCAATGAAGTCAAATAAATAGGTAGGCGATTCAGGTTCAGATGTATTAAATCATCAAGCAAAATGCATTTTTTAGCATTGTGGCAGATGTCCTGTACAGTACTAATACATTTAAATCTGTGTACAATGAGAGAATTTCAGAATTGCTTACTGTGATTATCAGGCAGTTCATGGTCTTTCCCATGTAAGTATCTTGATTCGAAATCCTTATCAATGAGTCTCAGCATTGACAAAGGACTAACATGAATACCCCTTCTTGCCAATTGCTCATACCGAGGCTTTATACGCTTCTCCAAACTGTAACTGAAATACTGCATCAAAAGCAGGACAAAGAGGGTCAGTGCATATACCCAGTAGTATATGTGCAATAATGTTCATCCTCTTAATGTTGCCTCCAATGATCTTTCACAACCAACCCATCATATACTTTGACAAGAGAAATGTGTCATTTAAGAAATTCTCAATAGTTGCCATCTTTATGCAGGTCCCAGCTATGTGAAATTTTTGGCATTAACTGGTATTTGAATGTGAACAGAAATAGGGATGGAAGATTATATACAATATAGCATGATGCAAGTCTAGAAAATAAGAATGAAATTATAAATGCAGAAATAAAGACTGAAGGGCATCCTCTTAGTTTCAAAATGGTCCTGAAAGCTTGCACAAAATCATAATCTCCAGAGAAATTGCACCTCTCCAAAAAGCCACAGAAAATACAATGAGTGAGGCTTTGAAATGGAACATGTTATAATATGTAGAAGTTCTTTAGATGTTTGCATTGTGTACAGCACAAATGAATACAATCAGGTATTGGCCAACAATATACACCTAACACATATTGTAAAGCATAATATGATCCACAGCTAATTAAACTGGTGTTGCTTTGCTAACCAACAATAGCCTATGCATAAATTCTATCTCCAGAAAAGGATGCAGACTGCACGTCTGTAGAGAACATGAAATAGGACCAATCTGAGGCTTTCAAAGTGAAAATAACAAGTAGATAATCTTCTGAAGCTTATACTAGGCAGTGAACACAGAAAAAATAGCAAAATGTAGTAACCAACAAATTCTAACATGCTTTCCATAGAAGTTATAACAGACTGGAAACATAATTTATCAATACATAATCCAAAAATTAATAATAATGCATTAAAAAGAAATACTAAAAACATTGACAAAAACATAATAATGAACAAATATTATACTTCCAAAGAACTTATAGATGTCCAGAAAAGAGTTCAAATACACAGTTTGAGGGTTTCAAATTGTATAATGTAACACCTCACAACATTCTTTACATTGTGCACCAAAAGACACATACAATACAAACAACTTGTGGCCAAGACTTCTGTCACCAATAACCCATAATAGGAGGTGCAGGTTTGGTTCAGCTTAGTGAAGGGATGTAGATTGGCAGGATAATGTGTATGTTTTGTGTTTGTTAAGGGGGAGATGGTTGCACTCAAAGGAGAAAGTTAAATAGTGGACAACCTCAACCTCTTTTCTGTTCAACGTTTTGAATTTTCCACAAATCTGGCAAGAATTTTTCCAAAAGTTATAGTTCCACTTGATTGATAGGAATTTTGACTATCCAACTTTGCCCTTTAGGGTTTGGGCCCATTTTAAGACAAACCAGATCGTCGGATTTTGAAAAAATGTGTATATCCAGGCAGAACTTTGTCTTGCCGAAAAAAATAAACCAGCCGAAAAAGTCGAGTTTGTCGGCAAGCAGTGAGGTGAGTATTAACGTGGAGACCTGGGTTCAAATCCCTAAGTGGGTATGATTGTAAATATGGTCATGTAAATATAAGAAGTATTTCTCAACAAAAAAAACGATAGAGTTTGTCCACTTATTAACTCGCTCCACACTCAAATACACAGCAAAGACACCTATAACCAGGCAAGCGAGGGGATATGTGTATGGATGGATGGACGGATAGGAAGAAAAAACTTGCCTCTATATAATATGTATAGAATCTAGATATAGATGGTTGCCCAACCAACAATAGAATTTCAATACCTGTTACCGGCTAAGTCATACTTAGTTGGACTTCAAGTGAGCCGGCAAAGTTTGAACAAGGTTACTTGTTCATGATCAGAGTTCAGAGGTTCACAAGGCCTTGTTGCCGCCTTTCACGCACCTGGGGGGGAATTAGCACAACAGAAATCTTCAAGCTGCTAAGTGCGTCCACCTAATCTTGACTCCTCTGTTTAAGCCACTCCTAACGGAGCCAAGGGGGATAGTCCCTATGAAAGAGTTGCTAAGGCTCTTACTTTTATTAGTTAGGAATGAATTGTTTTTGTTAGGAATTTTGATAAATCAATACTGGATAATGACCTCGGGATATTATCAAGCTACACCCTTTTTTGTGTAGTGTTGGACACATCTCAGAGACTCCGATCCAGCCCACATTTTCTTCGCGTGAAACCGCATTAGATAAGGGTTTTGGACATACTCCTCGTACCTCCGGGTATATTTGGAGTTCCCCTCCCCCAAATCTAACTCAGTCATCTTCCACAACAATTTAAAACTTACCAAGAAACAATTGCAAAACATCTACTTCAGCATTTCAGCACATACAATTTTATGACTCTATTTTAATTCAACACTGGTCTTTATGTTTTTATCTGCATAAATCTTGCTCAGATAATTTATGTGTTGAGTGAATCCTATATAAGCTCTTGTGCTATTTATGCTATTGTAATCTGTTTATCTTGCAAATCTATTGCATTATTATTTTTTGTTTTAAAACTTCTAAAACAATTCATTCATTTAAACCATTACCACTAAAGCCTAATCAGCCTTAGCTACTCTTATGGTCTAACTCCCCTGGCTTTGTTAGGAATTTTCCTAAACGGAGGAGTCAAGAACAAGGTGACAGCCTTGACTCAAGACTTTCCCCCAAGGACACACCGAGTGGCTTGAAGATTTATTCCATGTTCCCTCAGGTGCGTGAAAGGTGGCAACAAGTGTCAAGACCTACACAAACAAAATTTACAGTTGAAATAGTTATATTAGTAAAATTATATTAGTGCATCGATGGGTTATTGGAGGACATGTCTATTTTTGGCAGTTTTCCTATTTATTAGGAGACAGAGCTCGAAGGTCCACATAGCAGAGATGATCATATTTTCAACATCCTTCCGAGCTCAGGATTCCAGTAAGCCTTTTTAGGATGACATGCGAGATACTTCTATTTTTTGCAGTTAGGGTTGAGTTGCATGGAGTTGGAAGGCACATGCATGTTTTTGCATGCCAAATAATCAAACATGCAAACTATATCCTATTTTTTAGTTGTGAGCCATGCATGTGTTGCATGTGGCATCCATGCATGTGCAACATGTGGCATCAATGCATGTGTGACATGCAGTGGTATCCCTATTGTCGCCTAAAACACACCTCACCACAAGTAAGTCTCCCAACCGTTTGGTGTGTTCTTCAGGGAAACTATGAGTTTAGAACCCAATGTCACCTCGATTCCTAACTCCTCCGTTTAGACCCTATTGCCCACCTATTTCGACTAGGTGGCAACTCCATGTACAGGAAGATGTACATAATTGTACAAGTTGTACCTTGGAAAATCTGAGGATTTTTCACTCCTGCAGGGCTATTGCCCCTTTGTAAAACGAAATGTCCGCTCCCCTGCGTGGGAAAATTAATGTAATTTTGTATGCTAGTGTGGGTCATATGGTACGGATGCCACACCATGGAACTGGTTGTTAGGGAAGTCCCCTCATCGAGTGTTTTTCCCTTTCCAATTGATCTTGTTGCGTAAACAAGTTTAATCGGTTTGGTTTTCACTCAAAATCCTCCAAAGTGGTGACGGGCGTTCTAACAGTCAAGTCCATGGGGTGGCTAAGGCTTCAAAATGTTATTCATGACCATGCTAGACATTTGTCTAGAGTCTTGCGGAGTTTCGTTATGTTGTTGTATTTTTATTTTTATTTTTTTCCAGTTAATTAATTTCACCCCTTGGTGGTTAATTAACTGAGTTTTGATGTAATAATATAATCGCTCAAGCATGGCATTGTGTAATAGGGGTTATGAATGCAAAGTTAATTGCTATGAAACCCCTTAAGCCACTGCTTCGAGTCTCATATCATTCTGATGAGTGGTTGAGGAGATAGACCAGTTTTGTCTAAGCAAGGTCTATTTTTCCTAGGGAATTAATTAAATTCCCTAAGTCAAAATTCACATTTTTTGATTTTGAAGTAAAAAATCAAGAAATGCCATGGTAAGATTGGTTTAGGGGTTCCTAAGCCTAGGAAAATTTATTCCAAAGTTTTTCACCCCCCCATGGCCTAGATATTAATTTTTAAGTTATTTTTTAATTTTTCCTAAGTCAAATTGGAAAAATTTTAAAAATTAAATTAAAAATTTTAAATCTAAGGTGAAATGCATTTTAGCCTAAGTCTAAGGTTAAAAATTTATCTTGGATGTAAGTGGCTAAAGTCAAATCCTAGTTAAGAGGTGATCCAAGTAAATGTCTGAAGATCTCCTAAGTGGGGTGCCCCTCTTGTCTTAATAAAAAGATAAAAATTAAAAATTAAAAAGATAAAAATTAAAAAAATAAAAGATAAAAATAAATAAATAAATAAAGAACAAAAAGATACAGATAAAAAATAAAAGATCAAAAATTAAAAAAGTTAAAAAATTAAAAATTAAAAAATAAAAAATAAAAAATAAAAATAAAGTAAAAGATAAATAATAATAATAATAATAATAATAAAAGATAAAAACAAAAAATTAAAAATTAAAAATGAGAGATAAAATAAAAGATAAAAGATAAAAAATATAAACTTGAAAATAAAAGATTAAAAGATTTAAAAATAAAAAGATTAAAAAATTTAAAAATAAAAAGTAAAAGATAGTAATTAAAAGATTAAAAAATAAAAACATAAAAATAAAAAGTAAAAGATAAAATAAAGTTTAAAAATTAAAAATATTAAATAAAAGATAAAAGATTAAAGATAAAATTAAAAATAATAAAATTAAAATTTGAGTCAAAGGGGCCCCCACTTGAGTCATGGAAACCCTAGATCTAAGGGTGGAAAATGTTAAGACATGGATTAAACATTATGGCCTTTGATTAAAAATTAATCCAAGGGTGTGGATTAATTGAGAAAAATAGAAAGCTAAATACCTAGATCTAGTGGTGTGGATTAAACCCTAGATCTAAATCTAATCTCAACCATTTATTTTTGGATTGCCTCAACTATATAATGAGGGTCTCACTCCCTCATTAATCAGGATCATTCATGTTATTGTTATGCTGCCGAAATTTCTTGCTCTCATTCTTGCTACCATTGTATTGAAGATTTGCCCAAGTTGGGCCATTGAATAAAATTGCTTTGGAGGGATACTATGCTGCAAATTGTTCATGATCTACTACTCTTGAGGTAACTTTGTATTTGTCTTGTTTGCATTTATTATATTTTCTAGTTAGCTCTCCACAAAGTGTTTTGTGGAGAGATTGAAGAGTAAAAGTGTTTTTACTCTTTCTTATGAATGATTTAACATTTCTTTCAAAGTGTTTTGCAGGAATTGTTAGGTATTCATCTCTAGGATTATAATATTTTGCAGGCATAGATTATATTTGCAGGTTATCCAAGCAAGGAGGTCTCTCCAAACATTATTCCGGCAATATTTTCAATTCGGCCATCTACTTTCAGCCTGTTTAAAACTGGGTTTTATTCACTGTTTAGTGAATATAACCCTTGTTTTAGGCCCCTAACCTCTTATATATTAGTTTACCCTTTTATTTCTGCTATTTTCACCTCATTTAGGTGGCTGGAAACTCATTTTCCAGCCCTCTAAATACCATATTACTGTCACTTATTACATTCAGAAATGTTTTTGTAAATTTGTAATTGTATCAATTTCAGCTTATATTTATTTACACTTTGAGCTTAATCGTGGTATCCCACGTCTGACCTCAAAGGATCGAGGACAGAACGCAAAGCGCTCAGAGTAGTAAAAAATATTTGTCTGTCTTTTTTTTCATACTCAGATTTTTATGTAAAAAATTGTAAATTTGGTACTAGTATTTTAACAGCAAATTTTAGTGTTTTATGTGATTTGCAGCGAAGAATAGCTCGCTGGTTTTTTGACAGGTTGTGCATAAGTAAAGAAGAGTTGATGCCCAAAAAGACACAAAATTTCCTCAACTTCAACCGGCACAAAAGGGGTTCCAATCCTCACCTCTTTTCCATATTTTTCTGATTATTGTAAACCCCAAAGAGAGTCTCTTGGAGTATTCTTCAAAGCTTAGAAGCTTTTGTAATCTATAATAAATAGAGTAGGAAGTAAGCTAATATTTGCTTAAGTTTTTCTGTTTATGCAAATTTTATTTTTCTGTTAAAGTAATCATACAACCCATTAAACCTGTGTATCCTCTATCCACTTGTCATCTCCCTTTAGGGAATTCAAGCTGGATATGAAAAACAGGGGAAGTGGGGGCTTAGGTAATTAGACTAATTTTCCTTTTCTTGTACTACAATCTACAATCAAACACTGTATTTCCCAAGTCATCTTGGTGATCACTTTAAAATCTACATTGCATCTTAATCACCCAAGACTTAAAATTAACCCATAAAATTAACCAACAAAGCTTCTCTATTTCCTGCTCCTCTACTCGGTTATCACCCTCCGGGGTACTCCGAGATACGACCAGGGAAAAGGGAAGTCCTAGTTTAATAGGCATTCATCTAGAGATTTTCAAGTTGATTAAAAACAGTGACTCGGAAGCTGCAAGGGGTAGTAGACCGAGGGGGTCTCTAGGCGCTTCGTCGTCCTCTTTGTGAGCACTGGGCCATTGGGGTTTGACCTGTGAGCTAGGGGTGGGCTTTGCTCCCACCTGTTGAGCGCAACAGCAATCCCTCTTCGGTTTGAGAAGAACTAGATCGGGGTAGTCACACCACCGGATCTACAACTTAATCCAAGAAGAACAACATTAATAAAATTAACTAAAATAAACCAAGAAGCACTTCAAAATCGGTTCTACAACACATTTATTTCAAGCATTCTTTTACTACAATCCGTACTACAATTTTTACTTCCAGCACTTTATTTCTCAGTACATTTATTTGCTTTCAATTCTGCAAATGGTCATGTGGTAAATGCTTAGCTGTTTAAGTTCTATCCATACTTTTAATTTACTGCTGGTTTAATAACTCTCATTCATAGCATTTTTGTAAATCTGGTTCATGATTCATACTGGTAGACAATCTGTACATTGTTGAAAGTTTTGTTTCCTTATTTGGTTTATTCATATATTTCATTGTTAAACACTTAAGCCATAAGTTCAATCATAGCTTGAATCTCTAAATTGTTTTATTTTTAGTAATCTTGTAAACTGGTAACTTATTTTTGACTCCATTATCTAGGCACTGGTCTTGTTTTATATAAGGTCTTAGCCTCATCCTGTAAACGATCCCTTTAATTAATCCTTAATTAATTAATAAACCTAGAACATAGTCTTTCCATAGGGACTACCCCCTTTGGCTCTGTTGGGATCTCGCCTAAACGGAGGAGTTGCGGACTGAGGTGACAGTGGTCCCCAGCTCTCACTTGCCCCCAAGGACACACATAGCAGGTTGTGACTTTCCTGCACCTTAAAGTGTGAATTAGGCGGCAACAGACCCCAACTCCGAAAAGGTCAAGGGGGGTAGTCCCTACTTACTAAGTTTCTTTAAAGAGTTTAATTAGGAGCTGTAAATTACTAATCTTCCATTAGTTAAATGGCAAGCAACCATGCAAGTATGCAATAATATAATGACAAGCAAATCCTTCTTTGTACAAGGACCAAATGCAATTGCAAGATAAAGATAATCAACTTTCACTAAACCAGTGCCTACTTAGTTCAAGTTGTGGAGTCACAAACTTGTTGAAAGATACAATAAGATTGCCAAATATATATAAGTTACACTAAACCATTCATTCACCACAATAATCAAGTAATTGTATTTAACATATGCAAAATACTTAAGTAAATGGACCAATATGCACGAACTATGCTTGCAAGAGATTGAACAAAACAAAAGATGACTGTGAAAGTAAATAAAACAAAAGATTGTGATGTTTTGCAAGTGGTCCTATAAATTTTAGTTTATTTTATGGTCTTTCTTCAATTTCAGGGATTAATGTTTGTACAATAAATGCAAGGCTACAATGTGTCTACCTCTAACCCTTATCCCTCAATTGAGAGAAATTGTTGGGTGCTCAACAAGAGAGCTCAAGGCTCCCTCCTAGCTCCACAAGTCAGTCCCAAGAACAAGCAGGGTGCTAAGTTCCACGAGGCTCCCAACAGCCTCTACCCCTCTAGCTCAACAACAAGTCCTTATTTTCTCAATATTGCAATAAGTAGCTAAAGTGCCTATTAATCTAGCCAACTCAAATCTTCTCCCTTTCTTGTCACCCAGGGTTGGACCAACTAGCAAGGGGAGTGAATACAGGGTGAAGATTGGGGCAAGGTTGATTTCACTCTAAACAAAACAAAGAATTAACAATTATGAATAATACAAGCCAGCACGATATTGCAAGGGTGGTGAAGCTAACTCACATGCAAGGTGTGGAAAAAATAAAAATAAAATAAAATACAATGCAAGCCGACATGATTTTGCAAGGATGGAAAAATCAAATCACTTGCAAGGTGTGGGCAAATAAAATTTTGAAGAAAGAGAAAAACAAACTAAACTTAACCCTGTTGATGTAGTTGTAACTTTGGAATGTATTCACTTGTATATCTTATGTATTGTACCCTGATGTTTATTCCAGGAAGTATCTATAATGTAATTGAGTCATGTCATGTCCCGATGTTCCGATCGAGAGATTCAATAATGTAAACAAGTCATGTTAAGTCATTGAGGTTAACCCTCCATTGTAATTCGAGGCAATAGTCCCCACAATTGAGTCAAGGTTAACCCTCCTTGTTGATCGGAGGGCAAAGTCCCCACAGTTGTGGGGCACTAGGGTTATTAGAATCTCCTAGAGATGTCAGCCCTGGTAAGTAATTGTTAAGTGAGGCCGACTTGTTGGAGTGGACATTAAGTGAATGAAACAATATAAATAGAGAGTGAGCCTCTCTATTTATTACACACACACTCACTCACTGGGGCGCATGAGTGAGAGAGGAGAAGCTCTCTCAAGTGAGAGAGAGAGAACAGTTGTGGAGATCATTTTTTCTGTCTTTGGGTTTTACTGCTTCCATTGGTGCTCATTCTATCTCTAAGGAAGTTACGGGGTTTTCTCCTTTATGGTTTCCCCAAGGAAAATTCTTTGTCTCTTGTCTCTTGTGATTTTTGTTGTGCATGTTATTCTCTCAGATAAGATCCTAGATCATATTACTTAAATGATAAAAATCTAACATGGTATCAGAGCTAACCTGAGAAGAAGACACTGTGCAGCTGTGGAAGCTAGGGCTTCTTAAATTTTGGGTTTCTATCCACAATCCATTAGCAAAAAAAGGCTAGGATAACTCTCCATTAAAGAGCGCATCTTTCTGTCGAAGCAAAATTTGATTCCGGGCATTTTCAGTTTTTGGTGTGGGAAATTAGGGCTTTTTACAGAAGAGGAATTTTTGAGTGGGCCTAGCATAGGATTGCTCTCCTCATCAAAATCGAAGTTTAGAGATCTGGGTCAAGATCTTTTGTTGGGTGAAACTCTGGGAAAGTCAAACCCTAGTTTGACCCCGGGCCTGAAAAACCCTAAAATACTAAAACTGATAGTTTTGGTAGATTTGATATATCTCAAGATTGGAGAACGCTCAGGTGCCGAAACTTTCACAGGTCGAAGATAAATTCCTGATGTCCATTGTGTCCAAGTTTCAGCCTCAGATTCACTATATTCTAGGCGATATGATTCCTCCAAGTTAGGGTTCCAACCTCTCCCAGGATTCCTCCCCAAATAGGACACCTGGGGAGAATTTCTATATCTCGGGCTACGAAGGTCCAAATGAAATTTCTCAAGATGTTTCAGAAAGGGCACGGACTTTAATTTCAATGATAAACGTTTCAGACCCCGAAGATGAAACAATGACACGTGGCAGTCCGTACAACTTAGCTATGCTGAACAATCCTCAAACAGGTCACCTTGGGAAAACGATCATAAGTCTCAATTGATGAATCCAATTCTGCTCAGACCTGCGGCATTGGAAAGAGGACAGACAAGGCTACCTCAATGCAAAGTTTCAGACACAGAGGATCAATACTTTTGGAGATACCACAGAAACAATATCAGACATTTCTGCAGTAGAAATTGGTAAAATAGGGCTTCTTGTTCCGGGAGCTTCCCTCCACTGTTTTCAGAAAAGGAGTACATTGGAAAGCTTGCCTTGAAGAGGTATATTTTTCTATCCAATCAGATCTGAAAGATTCCAAGTTTTGAAAATTAGGGTTTCTCTGACAAACCCTAGATCAGCTAGCTTCGAAACCAGGATGGACACCTCAAATCGGTAAAATCTAATCTTTTGCTATTTATAGTTGAGGTTCTTATTTCAAGATGACTAATCACACCAGCTTGATGACAAGCTTGGTGAGGCTGACAACTTCCCAGCATGGAAGTATAGGATCTCACTAGTTCTTGAAGGAAATGAATTGGACACCTACATAAGTAGAGAGGTTCCAATTCCAGAGGGAGATGAGGCTAAAAGCCTTACACAAGAAGAACTTGGTCAAGGCCAAGAAGATCATTGTTGATTCAATCACGGATCACCTTATACCACAAGTGTCTTCCCTAAAGACACCAAAAGAGATGTTTGATTCGTTGACCAAGCTATTTGATGGGAAGAACATAAATCAGAAGATGACTTTGAGAAAACAGATGAAGAATGTGAAGATCCAGAATGCAGAGACCATATAGTCATACTTTACAAGGGTCTCTCAAATCAAAGAACAACTTGAAGCGGTAGAAGAAGAAGTGGAGAATGTAGAAGTTGTGATAACCACCTTGAATGGCCTCCCAAGATCATTGTATTCATTCATTCAAGGAATGTGTGCCAGAAGGAAGTGATTACTTTCAGCAGACTTTGGGAAGAGCACACACAAGAAGAAGCTCAACTCATAATAAGAGAAAGAAGATGGGAGCAACTGAAGATCAAGATTTCACGATTCAAAGAAGATACCTCAAGCGATGAGGAATATGAAGAACTCAATTCTTGAAGAGCCTCTTATCCATTTTGAGCATTTGGATAAGAAATGATGTTGTTATGAATGAAGAAGATGATGAAGCTTAAAGGAGTCTACCCACGAAACAAATAAAGATAAGTATTCAATTGTCATTTCATGATATTGTTTTGTTATGCACTTGTTTATATTCAGATTGATGTGTTATGCATGATAGAATGTTTGCATTAATGACAGTATACTACTAATATGCATGTGATGGGTAAGTAGCTCATGGTGCTATACAACTCTCCATTGCTACTTATCTAAAATGAAACCTCTTTGCTGACATATTGGATTAGTGCACAATCTAAATGTTGTCTTGGTAGAGATGGAAGGCATCTAGAAAGTTTCCGTGAGATATGGATGAATGTTGTATTGGCTAAAATAGTTGCATGATTATATATCTTTATGCATAAGAATTTACCATTATGAATATGCATTATGAAATGTTTCTAATCATACAACTGGTGCATTTGATTTGTAGGAAAGATCGCATACAATCACCTATAAGAAAAGAAGGATGAGACTTGTTCCGAAGAACAAGTGACGGCAGTTCAAGATTCACTCTAATAATCCAAAATGAAGAATGATGTCTAGGATGCAGTATCGAGACCTGAAGGGAAGTTCGTAGTTCCATCATGCAGTAGATGGAAACATCGTGGGATACAAGGCATGATTCGTAGCACGAGGCTTCTCACGAAAAGAAGGCATAGACTACGAAGAGACATTTGCAGCCACCAGAAGTTAAGAAACATGACAGGTAGAATCATGTGTGCAAATGAAAGAAGTCTTTATACGAGCTTAGAAGGAACCCATGGGATAACACATACATGAGGAGCTTGAAGATCACCTAGAATGATGAAAATCTTAACCTTTGCTACAAGGTTGAAGATGAAAGCCTATAGAGGATGACAAGCTCACAGATGGGTGCGAGAAGAACACTTTCAGGATAGAGGATCTTGGTATCGAGTGACCCTAGATGGATACATAGAATAATAGTAGCAGAGCACGCTACTTGTCACTCCAGTACATGATACATAGAGTACAAAAGACAAAGGAAGAATAATGCTCCGCTTTAGAGGGAGTGACTGCAGAAGATCCTGAGGTTCGACATGGTACGACAGGATGGACAGATTACTAATGACTCTAAGCTTTACTGAGAGTAAAGCGGATTCCAACCTTTACTTCGAGGTTGAAGGCGGAAGACCAGTGATGCTCATGTTATATGTCGATGACTTGTTCCTTACCAAAGTTGCAACTTGCAAGAAGGAGACTTGCTGTCGAGTTCGAGATGAAGGACTTGGATATGATGCACTACTTTCTAGGCATGGAGGTGTGGCAGAATCTCCCTGGGACAAGGGAAGTATACAGTAGAGATCTTGAAAAGGTTTAGTATGATGGACCACAAGGCCATGACCACACCTATGGCATCGAACCTGAAGCTATTGAGTGATGCTTCATTAGATTCGGTTGATGCCACGATGTATCGTCAAATAATTTGTTCCTTGATGTACCTGATGAATACGAGACCAGATATTTGCTTTGCTGTGAACACATTGAGACATGTTCACCTAATGGTTGCAAAGCATGCAGTGAGGTACCTGAAGGATACAGTTGATTATGGGCTCAAGTATGAGGCGGATTAGAAGATTAACCTGGAAGGTTATGTTGATTCAGATTGGGCAGGCAATGCCATCGATAGGAAGAGCACTTCGAGGTGCAACTTCAGTATGGGATCAGGTGTGACCTCTTGGTTTAGCAGGAAGCAATCCTGTGTTGCACTGAGTACAACCGAAGCAGAGTATGTCGCAGCTTGTTCGGCTAGCTGTGAGGCAGTGTGGCTTAGGAAGCTACTATCTAATGTGTTTGATCTCCATTTGGATGCTACTTGTATATATTGCAACAGGTAGAGTTGTATGAAGTTGTCTGAGAACCCGGTGTTCCATGACAAGTCGAAGCATATCGAGATCAAATATCACTTTATCAGGGATATGATACAGAGAGGAGCAGTGAAGCTCCAGTATGTTGCGACGGACGAGCAGACAGCTGATGTGTTGACCAAGCCATTGGCCAGAGTGAAGTTTGACTACTTCAGGGAGAAGCTTGGTGTTCTCCAGATCGAGGTTCCCTCCAAGGGGAGGTGATGAGTCCGAGAGCCTTTCTAACATGGTAGGATTGGTTCCTTCCATGGTCAGATATAAGTGCAGGAGCCATTCTGATGTGACTGTGGGATGTGTTCCCACATGATCAAATGTAAGTGCAGATCCATTCTGATGTGACTGTGGGATGTGTTCCCACATGATCAGATGTAAGTGCAGAGCCCTTCTGACATGGATGCGAGATGTGTTCCCCACATGGTCAGATATAAGTGCTGAGCCTTTCTAGCATGGATGCGGGATGTGTTCCCCACATGGCTAGATATAAGTGCTGAGCCTTTCTGAAGTGGTTCTTGGATGTGTTCCTCCCATGGTCAGATGTAAGTGTTGAGCCTTTTCGACATGGTTCTTGGATGTGTTCCTCCCATGGTCGAGTATAAGTGCTAAACCTTTCCAACATGGTTCTTGGATGTGTTCCTCCCATGGTCGGATGTAAGTGCTGGGCCATTCTGACATGGTGGCAAGCTGGGCCTCCCATGGTCAGATGTGAGTGCTAGGCCTTTCTGACATGGTTGTTGGATGTGTTCCTCCCATGGTCAAATGTGAGTGTTGGGTGTGCCTTTCTGACATGGTTGTTGGATGTGTTCCTCCCATGGTCAGATGTAAGTGTTGGGCAGGTCGTTCTGACTAAGGGTCAGATATAAGCGCTGAAGAAGACCTACATAGAGGCTAGGCCTACAACCAGCATGAAAAAGGGCTGGCTCTGTAGAACTTCCTATGACGAGAAGAATCAAGAGATAGCACCAGTTGATCGAGATGGAAAAAGCAGTGATGTTGATGATGATCCAGTGATGATCCAGACTTGAAGATGAAGATGACTGGAAGATGAAGATGACCTGAAGATGAAGATAACTTAATGATGATCCAGATGATACAGAGAAGAAGACTTGTGCTGATAAATTGTGTCGAGAGAATACCTTCCTAGTTAAGAGGGAGTGTTGATGTATTTGTAACTTCGGAATGTATTCACTTGTATATCTTATGTATTGTACCCCGATGTTTATTCCAGGAAGTATCTATAATGTAATTGAGTCATGTCATGCCCCGATGTTCCGATCGGGAGATTCAATAATGTAAACAAGTCATGTAAAGTCATTAAGGTTAACCCTCCATTGTAAGTCGGGGCAATAGTCCCCACAATTGAGTCAAGGTTAACCCTCCTTGTTGATCAGAGGGAAAAGTCCCCACAGTTGTGGGGCACTAGGGTTATTAGACTCTCCTAAAGATATCGGCCCTGGTAAGTAATTGTTAAGTGAGGCCGACTTGTTGGAGTGGACATTAAGTGAACGAAAGAATATAAATAGAGAGTGAGCCTCTCTATTTATTACACACACACTCACTCACTGGGGCGCATGAGTGAGAGAGAGAACAGCTGTGGAGATCATCTTTTCTATCTTTGGGTTTACTGCTGCCATTAGTGCTCATTCTATCTCTGAGGAAGTTACGGGGTTTTCTCCTTTATGGTTTCCTCGAGGAAAATTCTTTGTGTCTCTTGTCTCTTGTGATTTTTGTTGTACATGTTATTCTCTCAGATAAGATCCTAGATCATATTGCTTAAATGATAAAAATCTAACAAACCCCAAGCCAATCAACAATTGCTCAGGCAAGGGTGGGAAAGCCCAACTTCCTTTGCAAGCAATGGATGGCAAACAAGGAAATTTAAATATAACTCAAAATGCAAATAGAAAAAGAATCAAGTCCAAGAGACTCTCTTCGAATTGTTACAATGACTGATATTTCTGCATAAAAGAAAGAGGGCAAAGAGGTAGGAAAATGTTATTTTCACCCTTGTTTGGTGATGGCCTTAAAACCCTTTCTTTATGGTAGCCTTTGCACCCATCTACGGTCGAAATTCGACAGAGTTTCTCCTTGTTTTATCCCCAACCTGTTAAAAACCAGCAAACAGAAAATTGTAGAATATGCCCAAAGGAACTTTGGGGAAGTTAAAATGTTAGCAAAAAATATATACAAAATATCTACAAAATTACCAAGTAAATAACTTCAAATAAGATTGAGGATATAACTAGCTGAATCAGCTTTAAAACATTCATCAAACTAAAAACAATATTCAGAAATTTGTATGTGAGAAGGAGAAATTATGCCCTTTGCTCTTCAAAATTTGAAAAATGGGGCATCCAACCGAGGAATCCCACTCTTCAATCCAAATACCTTCAACTTATAAGATCTTTGCTGCACAACTAAAAGAGGGTGAGATTCTTATAATGAGCAAAGAAATCATAAGCTTCAACCGAGAAACGTATGAAATGCTTTACTACAAGAATAAAAACTCACAAAATCTATGGCAAACAATTACCATAAACCTTACCAAAGCAAAGAAATTTGCTTCCTTGGCCTCCCAAACTTGAGTAGCTACTTGAGCATGGAAGCAAATCATCCAAGATCAGAAAGGACACAAGATTCCTCCAAATTTTTTGATTAACTAAGCCAAATGGTTGAAAATTACAACTAGCCCAAAAATGGGAGAGAATGAGAGCAAGAGAGAAGATAGTAAGCAAGAGCAGCCAACATTGTGTAACCCAAATGAGAAGGAGAAGCCTCCTTAAATAGGAAATGAGTGAGGGGAGAGCCCAAGTGCATGTAAGTCACATGTCAAAATGAGAGAGTGAGAACTCAAGAGAGGAACCACTTTTCTTGGGGGCACCTCCTAAGGTGAGAAATCAAATAGAAATGGGGGGGGGGAACCCCCTTCTTATATTTTTAATCTTCATTCTAAGGCCAAAGGAGGGGACCACCATAGTGGGACCCCTTACTTTGGCTTATTTTTAATTATCTCAATTTTCATGAAGAGAGAGAGCACCCCCCTTATGGAGGCAACTTCAAACTTGTGATACACTTGCATGAGGGGCCCTTCTTTGCCTCTAAAGTCACCTTAGGAACATAACATGACTTTAAGAAACATTTTTTTCACTCTCTAAGTGACTTTAGGCACTTTCCAAAATTTGGCTTGCTAATTATTTGTTAATTTTCATGATTTCCTTGACTAACTTAAGCAAATGTGTCCAAAACCTTAGCAAGACTTGTCCAAATGACCTCAAACGTTGCCCAAGTGTGTAGAGGGACTCATGCCATTGATTTTGAATACCCATACCCTTATTTGTGGGCATTAGATGTAACATAAACCTCTTTACATTACAACTTTTTTATGCTGAGGGGCAATTTTTAATCACCAAAAATTAAAAAATCCTAGGCAAAACTTAATGGATTTTGCAAGACTCTAGATAATGTCTAGAATGGTAATATACAACACTCCTAGACCTTAATCACCCCATGGACTCGATCATTAGAACGTGTTTCACCACTTTGGAGGAATTTTTGAGTGAAAAACTTAGATAATTAAAATCACTAAAAATGAATTTTAACTATCCAAGGGAAAAAACACTCAATGAAAGGACTTCCCTAATGAAAAAGTCCTAGGTAACTAAGTTATACAAAAACCAAATCTTCATGCTGACATATCATTACAAAATCCCTTGTAGGGGTGCGGAAATTTTATGGAGAAAAGATAAGAAGAAGAGATGTCTTGCTTGAAAAAACTTTATTAGGTACTTCTTTCTCGTCTTCACGTGCATGGTATATGGTTGGCCACCTAGTTGGTTAGGTGGTCAACAATCTTGTTGTGACAAGTGGTGGGATTAGAGAGCATGTAGGAGACTGGGGTGAACTAAACTTGAACAAGATGCATGCATGAGACTTTCTCCACTTAACTCAAATCTCTTCCACTTAATTAATCCATGTAACAAGGTGAATCCACGAGGACGAGTTCAATTGAACTCGGTGTTTAATTCACGCGTGAGACCCATATGAAATCTAGCAGAAGGGGACGCATTCTCTCATGCAAGAGGAGAGCTCATTCAGGACAGGGGCACATTCTCTCATCTTCCCTGTCATCTAGAAAGGAGCTCCCTCAGTGCATGTCAGATCAGTCAATGGGAGGAGCATGAGGACCTCTACGCCAAACTATTTAGTGAGGTTTGAGGAGAGGAAGAGGGTTGGATTTTCTCATTAGCAGCACCAAGCAAGTCTTCTCATTCTCTCTTCTTCTTCTTCTTCTATGCTCCTTCATTTATGTGCAAGGATGTTATTGGACTAGCTTGTATTCGTCTCAATGGTGGACCAACCTCTTGATTTAATTCAAAATGAAATTAGATTATGCTCAATTTTCCAACTCTTCTATCTTATTGATCCGTAATTTATTTGCACAGTGATTTTGGTAGCATGTTAGGCTTGTACTTGGAATTTATTCTTCATTTACAGTGCTTTTCCTTCACTTATTTTTCATTTGAATGTTGTTGTGATGAGGGAAATTCCTCAGTTTTAAAGCAAAACCTGCCATACAACTCTTTCGCAATGTTGCCTACTAAGTTGTCCTCAATTGGATTTCAAGTGGGTTGGCAAAGAATGAACAAGGCACTTGCTCATGATCAAAGTTTATAAGTCCTTTAGGCCTTCTAGGCCCCCTTTCTTTTTCTCCCACATGTTCATAGCCCCTAGGGGGAATTGTAATAAAATGTATAGCATGATGATTTTTGTAAAGAACATGGATTTCCTAGGACTTAAACATCAATCTAATTATTCCAAGGTTTGTTTTCGTTGTTAATTATGCACCATTGAACAAGTTGTGTATAATTTTTGAGTTTTTCACCTACTCCAAAGCTGGAATGGTCGTCTTGGTGGTTAGGCCTTAGGAGGTTATTAAAGTCCATGTGTCAATGTGTATTACCATGCTAGGCATTAATATTGAGTCATATGAACATGTGCTAAGTCCCCTCTAGGTTTTAATTTTATTTTTTGCAAATAAATTTTTTTCTTGTTAAAATGGATTAAAATTTTTATAGATTAATTAAAAAAATTCAAAATGTAATAAAAGTGTGGTTAAGAAAGCGATTTTGACATGGGGGTGCTCGTTTTCTAACTCAGAGCACCCACTTTCCTAAGTGTTTAGGTGTTTATTTTCTCACTTAAATTACTTTTGCTCAAAAAAACCCCAAAAAAGTGTCAAATAATTGGAAAATATTCCAAAAAATCAAATTCCTAAATCAAAGGAGACATGCCGAGAGTGTTGGCATCTCAACGAAAGCCAAAGGCAAGTTGAACTCAAGCTCAAAATCCTTGATTGGAGGTGAATCTTTGATGTGACGAGTTGATCTCATCAGAGGATGCGCCCTCCCTCTCAAGATTGGTGCATTGGCATATGTGGCATGTTTTGATTGTATGGGAGATCATCCCAAGATGAGGCACATCTCTCTTAGAGAGGTGGTCCCATCTCCATGGGATCTAGCTCCAACAAGATCCACGATTTCCTCAAAGAACGCATCCTTCACTCTTAGTGAGGAATGTGCCTGTTGCCCACCTATTTCGGCTAGGTGGCAACTCCATGTACATGAAGATGTACATAGTTGTACAAATGGTACCTTGAAAAAATCTGAGGATTTTTTCACTTCTACAGGGCAATTGCCCCTTTGTAAAACGAAATGTCCGCTCCCCTGCGTGGGAAAATTAATGTAATTATATGTGCTAGTGTGGGTCATATGATATGGATGCCACACCATGGAACTGGTTGTTAGGGAAGTCTCCTCATCGAGTGTTTTTTCCCTTTCCAATTAATCTTGTTGTATAAACAATTTTAATTGGTTTGGTTTTTCACTCAAAATCCTCCAAAGTGGTGACGGGCGTTCTAACGGTCAAGTCCATGGGGTGGCTAAGGTTTCAAAATGTTATTCATGACCATGCTAGACATTTGTATAGAGTCTTGCGGAGTTTCATTATGTTGTTGTATTTTATTTATTTTTTCTAGTTAATTAATTTCACCCTTTGGTGGTTAATTAACTCAGTTTTGATGTAATAATGTAATTGCTCAAGCACTGACACTTTGTAATAGGGGCTATGAATGCAAGGAAAACGCTATGACACCCCCTAAGCCATTGGTTCAAGTCTCATGTCATTCTGATAAGGGGTTAGGAAGTTAGAGCAGTTTTAGTTAAGACAAGGTTTTTTTTTCTAGGAAATTAATTTAATTTCCAAGGGTGAAAAATTAAATTATTTGATTTTGAAGGAAAAAATCAAATAAGGCCATGGTAATTAAGTTTGGGGGTGGCCAAGCATAGTCGATTTTTATGGTCAAAATAAATGTCTAAAGATCTCCTAAGTGGGGCGTCCCTCTTGTCTTAATAAAAGATAAAAAATAAAAATAAAAGATAAAATAAAAAATTAAAGATCAAAAATTAAAAAATTGAAAAATAAAAATATTAAATAGAAAATAAAAAGATAAGAATAAAAAATATAAGATTAAAACTTGAAAATAAAAGATTAAAAGATTAAAAAATAAAAAGATAAAAATAAAAAATAAAAGATAAAAATAACAGAATAAAAAGATAGAAAAAGATAAAAATAAAATATTAAATAAAATATAAATAGTAAAAGATAAAAAATAAAAACAATAAAAAATTAAAATTTGAGTCAAAAGGGGGCCCCACTTGAGTCATGGAAACCCTAGATCTAAGGGTTAAGCTTTATTGTGACATGGATCAAGCATCTAAGCCATGGATTGAAAAGTAATCTAAGGGTGGAGAATGATTGAGGAGGATGCAAAGTCAAATACCTAGATCTAGTGGTGGAGATCTAATCTAGATCTAGATCTAATCTTGGCTGTTGATCTTCAAGGGGTTGGGGTCTTCCTCAACTATATAATGGGGGTCTCACTCCCTCATTTAGACAGGATCTCTCATGCTATTGTTATGCTGCCGGAATATTTCCCCACTCTTCTCTCATATTCTTTTGGCTATTGTAATCTTCTTGCCCTAGTTGGGCCATATAATCAAAGAAATTCTTTGGAGGGACATTGTGCTACATTCTACATTCTTCATGATCAATTTCTTGTGAAGTAACTTGTATTTTTTTAGTTTTGCATATTTGTATTAGTCTAGTTAGCTCTCCACAAAGTATTTTGTGGAGAGATTAGAGAGTAAAAGTATTTTTACCCTCTTTTGTGAATGGTTTAGCAATTTTTCTTCAAAGTATTTTGCAGGGATTGTTAGACATTCTTCACTAAGCTTACATATTTTTGCAGATCTAGATTTGTTTGCAGGTTTTTCAAGCAAGGATATCTCTCCAAGGGTTTTGTCTTTTCAATTTTTCAATTCGGCCTTTTTCTTTTTTTCTTCCTGAAACTGGGTTTTATTCACTGTATAGTAAATATAACCCTTGTTTTAGGGCCCCCATCCATTATATATTAGTATAGGCTTATAAATCTGCTGTTTATACACCATTTACAGCTCCAAAACGTTCATTTTTAACTGCTGAAATTTCATTTTTTTTAAATTTGCATGTTCAGATTTTTCTGTAAATTTTCTGGGTTTTACACTAATTATTTCTAACTTTCTGTTTTAGTTTTCTGCAGTAATTTCTAGCAAGTAAAGTTGCTGGTTTTTTGCAGGTTTAGGTACAAAAAGAGGGGGTTATGCTGCCCTAAATTGCCCAGAAAAAACCAGCAAAAATTTGGTCCAAAAGAGGCCCTAAACTACACTTCTTCTCTCTCTTCTATTACATTGTAAACCCCAAATGAGAAGTTCTCTTTGGGGTATTTCTCTGCTGTAAATTTGTATAAGTAGTTGCTTAAAGTTAGTTTTATTTGCAAGTTTTTTTTGTTTACCCACCTATCTTTGTGACAGACCACCATCTCTGTCACAGAGATTGAAGTGAGGTTAGTTCAATCAGTTTTATTTTTTCTGTTCACCCACCTATCTTTGTGATAGACCACCATCTCTGTTACAAAGATTGTTGTGAGGTTAGTTTACTGCTTTAGCTAGCTGTAGTTTACTTTCTAGCTTTATTTTCAATTTACCCACTATCTCTGTGACAGACCACCATCTCTGTCACAGAGATTGCTGTGCGGTTAGGCATTGCTTTAGCTAGTTACAGTTTCCTTCAAGTTTCAGTAAATTTTTAATTTTCTATTAAAGAAGTAATCATACAACCCACCTATCCGGTGTATCCTCTATCCACTTGTCATCTCCCTTTAGGGACTTCAAGTTGGGTATGAAAAGCAGGAGAAGTGGGGGCTTAGCTTAGTTAAAACAACTTTCCTTTTTTTTACTACAATCAACACATTTTATTTTCCAAGTTCAAGATCAAGTACCAGCACCTCTCATAAGGGATACTGCTTGGTTGATCTTGTTGATAGTTTAAAATAAACTTTGCATGCTAATCATCAAGACTAAAATCTACTTCTAAAATTAACCAACAACAACTTCACTATTTCCTGCTCCTCTACTCGGTTATCACCCTTCGGGGTACTCACGAGATACGACAGGGGATAGAGAAGTCTTAGTTTAATAGGCATCCATCTAGTAATTTTCCTGTTAATTAAAAACAGTGACCTCGGAGGCGACTTGGGGTAGTAGACCGTGGAGGGTCTCTAGGCGTTTTACGTCCTCCTTGTTGAGCACCAGGCCATTGGGGTTTGACCTGTGAGCTACGGGTGGGCTTTGCTCCCACTTTGTTGAGCGCAACAGCATTCCCTCTTTGACTTGAGAAGTACTAGATTGGGGTAGTCACACCACCGGATCTAAAACTTAATCAAAGATTTCAATTCTAATAAAATTTATTAAAATAAACCAAGAGACATTGCAAAACGTCCTACAAACACAGGTCACTGCTATTTATCTTTGCCTTGCTGTTCAAAGTTTTTACTGCAAGTTTTTCACCTTTCAGTTACAAGTATTTCCTTTCAGTTTCGCAAACTCTTGTGGTGGCATCTTTAATTCATTTGATTAAGTAATCACATTGTTTAATCTTGTAACTTGAAAGCAATCTGTTGTTTGATCTTTGACATAATAACTTGTTCATATTGTGTAATTCTTTAGCATTTGTTCATATTGTTAATATTGTAGATCTTGCTTAGCTTAGGCAACTGTGGATAGTCATTCTTAATTCTTTTGTAAGTTTGTAACTTGTAATCTTTTGACTCCATTTAATCTAAGCACTGGTCTTGTAATTTTGTAATCTTAATAAAAGATCCCTTTAACTAGTAGTTAATAAACTTAGGAATATTTTCCTGTAGGGACTACCCCCCTTGGCTCTGTTGGGATCTTGCCTAAACGGAGGAGTTGGTAGACTGTGGTGACAGTGGTCTCCAGCTCTAACTTGCCCCCAAGGACACACAAAGCGGGTTGGAGAGTTTCCCGTGTCATAAAGTGTGTATTAGGCGGCAACAGTGCCCACCCCAAAAAAAAACCTGTAAAACCGAGGCATTTCTCCTTCATTTGGCATGAAGTGTGAAACCTCTGCTCCTATTGCAATTCTCTAGTTGAATATTTTTGTAATGAAATAAGGATTTTGAGGTCTCATATGGTGTCTTCTTCTCAAGTTGGATGAGTATTGTCTTATGGTATTGTTGAGGTAATCTATAGAATTTCCTTTGCATTTGCCCCTTCTCGTCAAAGCTAGCCTCATTGAAGGATTAGGATTAATCGGTAGGAGTGAGTGAGATTAATCGTTTTACTCTCTTAATTAATGTGTGTTCAAGAATAAGAATTTGCATGCTTATTTGTTTATATGTATGCTCTTTTGTTCTTTATCATACGTTTTTATTGGATTTGATAAATTGTGTTGGCAAGTGGAAGGGTGTTTACAGGTTCTTCATTTGGATCTAAAGGAGATCTTGCTTGCTTCTCCTTTTCTTCAAAGCATTCGTGAAGAAAAGACATAGTCCTTCCTGAAGCCACTAAAGAGATTCCATTGCCCATTTTTAAAGGGGGCACTTCTTTCACCTTCTTCTTTTTCAAAGCAAAACTCTTCTTTGGTTACCAGTTCTTTGAGCTTCAGATCCAGTTCCTTTTCAAAGTATATTTACAAAATTAGATCTGATTTTGTGCTTAGATCTAGAATTATTCAAAGCTTTAAATCAAATCAACAAGATTTAGCTTTAAGAAAGTCTTTCTTTTGCAAGTTATTTCAAGTAGATTTAAAGACTTGTTTTAAAAGCTTTCTTTCAAGTATTTAAAAGTTAAATCTAGCAAGTTAAGTGCTTCATTGGCTGCCTTTTAAAGGCTGTCCAATATCCTAAAAGAACTTGGTCTTACAAGCCAACTTCCCTTGGTTACCGCTTTTTTAGATCTAGTTTTAACATAGTTTTCGTTTAACAAATTTTTTTAGTTTGCCCAAATCACTTTCAAAGTGATTTTGGACATTTCTTTACCACTAATTTGTTTGCTGGTTTTTACATTTTGTCAGCAGGTTTAGAGGCTTTTTTTAGGAGAACCATGACAAATCCAAGCGATTCAAGCCTCTTTGAACCTTCTCGCTTCTTCTCTAAAAGTCTTGTAGCCTCTTTTCTCCAAATCTATAAGGAGAAAGAGGACTTCTTCTTCTAAAAAAAAGTTCATTGTAAAAGCATAATAAAAAATTTTGATTGGGCTCATAAGAATCCACTCCCCATCCACCCTAGGGGGATTTGTGTCGGTGTCTTTTTTCATGCGATAATTTCTTCTTTGGATTTCTTTTATTAAAATTAACTTAATTAGTTTCAAGTTTTATCATTTGTTGGTTTCGTTTCAACAGCGGGCCACAAACTCACTCAAGACGTAGGAACATTGTAATTTTTTTTTCAAACCGTATACTTTGAGCACTTTTATTTTACTATCATTATTTTTGCAAAGTAAACAGATACTAACCCACTACATTCGTAGTATACTAATTAGAGAACAATTTCCTTTCAGTTTTTTTACTTTTGTTAAAACGAATCCCCCTTGCTTTCCCGAATTATTGCACTAGTTGAAAAGGCAAAAGACCCGAATAAGTGGTGCATGGAAAAGAGTCTCTTGGGGTGAATAAACAAGAAAATCAGCTTTAAAATTCTTAAAATTAACCAAGACTCTTTCCCTGTATGCTTTGGATCTTTGTGGCTTGACCGACCAGTGGATCACACCAAAAAGGGATTGAGTGACTAGTAATTAGTCTCACGTTCTCAATTAACCTCCCAAGGCGAAAATCCAATTTCTCGCTTTTTTTACCTCATGTGGGCAAATTTCACAGAGAAAGCAGGAACAACTAGAAAGTGACCAAGAGGCCCCGCTGGGCTACACCCTCATTTGGTGTAGTGTTGGACACAACTTTGTGACTCCATCTAGCCCACATTTTCTCGCGTGAAGTCACACTTGGTGAGTCTGGACACATTCCCCATACCTTTGTGGTATATTGGTAATCCCCTTTTTCTTTAATCAACTCATCTTTCAATAAACTAACACTGACCAAGAACATTTGCAATACATTCAATACTATAGTAGCACTTTATTTTCAACTCCATTTTGGCACTGGTCTATTTGCTTTTTATCGTACAATCTTTTGCTCAAGTTCATTATGTGTTGAATGGTTATATGATCTATATGCTGTTGTTTTAATTTCATTATTGCAATTTTCTTGTTCCAGTTTTCATTTTTCAAAACTCCTAAAAACAACTTACTCATTCACAACTCTAAGCTTAACAGCCTTAGTAACTTTTAGGGACTACCCCACTTGACTTCGTTAAGAGTGTGCCTAAATGGAGGAGTCAAGATCAAGTGATAGTACTTGACTCAAGACTTGCCCCGAAGGACACACCCAGTGGAATGAAGATTTCTGCCACATTACACCAAGGTGCGTGAAAAGCGGCAACATGCGGCATTAACTTGCTCGCCAAAGACATCTTAAACTGTTGTTTTAACTCTTTATTTGCAGATTTTGTAAGGGACAGCAGCCCCAGATCGAGTTTTATCCACTGTTATAAACATTTTATTTGCAAATTTGAGGTCAATTTACATGCTGTTACATCATTTTTAACTCAGTTTTGCAAGCTAGGATTGATTAACACGCTGATGCATTCATTTAGATTCAGAGATCTAGTGTTTTGGTACTTATAACACCAACATTTCGCTGCCCCTTTGTCCATGTTCTTAACACAGATTTGCAGGTGTATTAGCAACATATAACATTTAGGGAAACCCCCTGAGGTTGGCATGCAGCAGCCCAAACAGAAAGGAATTTATCAATGACATGAGGGATAAATACCCTACAAGTTGCACGCTTTTCAAAACAGATTGCATAAGTTGCATGTGGTTTTCTACGGTGTAGATTTGCATGCTAACAGGGAGGTGTCCTTCCAAACACGCCTGCGACTTCCACAGTTCACGACAAGAATTAGTGGTTACTAAGATGGAACACAATAAAAGCAACAGCTACAGGAAGGATTTTAGATAGTGATCTGACTTTAACACATGATAAACAGTAAAATTTTGAAACGCAGACAGCAAAGAAAACAGGCATGAAAAACAAGTTGAACTTACCTAATGTGTTGATTCTCTCACAACCAAAGCTAGGCTTGAGTTGCAAGTTGCTGGTGTTGTAATCTCTAAGACGGTTTGACCATCTTATTGTGCTAATATGGCCAAGTTAGAGTTGTTATCACATATATAGTAGCCGGGCTACCATATTCTATTTTTCAGACTTCACTACACTTTTTCAGCCAGTTCCCTTACATATGAGATGTTGAGATGAGCATCTATGATGGATCATTATTTGATGATGGACTATAGTACTCTCCCATGCCATGACTGAGTCTCAGGACACTCAGATTTGAGGACTGATGTAGTCATTTAGCCATTTGCAGAGCAGTCAGTAGTGCCTAGAGTTGCATCAGTTGTTTATCATTGGAAAAATGTTGGTTCAGATTGATTATTTACATGTATATGACTCAACAGATATTATCTTGTGTTATGGTTATCATTGCTTTTATATTCATTCTTGTGACATGTCTTAGCATCTAGTGTCATGATCTGGCGGTCATGTAAATATGTGGACTTGGATGTATTGATATTATGTATGTATGTCCCTACTTAGACCTGGAAGTTCTTGACCCATACTCATTGGTTTTACCCTCCTTAGAGAGAATAGAGGTGATCATTCCCACCATACTTTGGCTTGCTAGTGGTGGTTTCATTGTTCACTATCTCCACCCATCCATTTCCTTCCAGTTATGTTTTCAGCCTGACCTACTACTTGACTTGTGGCATGAAGGACCTTTCCTCACTAGAGCCTCTTTGTTGGGTAAGCTTCCCTGTTTATTTGTGTCTTGGCTCTAAGTTACCTAGGTTGTGTTGGCTAAACCTGAAGCAAGTAGCGCTGCCATCAATACAATGTATTTGAAAATGAAATGAATATCTTATGAAAACCCTCATTCATGAAAAGTAGTGTTTTTGAACATACATGAATGCAAGGCAAGCTAATGAAATTGGCTCTAAAAGTAATGAATATCTTGTAAAAAACAATTCATGAAAAGTAGTGTTTTTAAA
Source organism: Pseudotsuga menziesii (assembly GCA_001517045.1). NCBI lineage: Eukaryota > Viridiplantae > Streptophyta > Pinopsida > Pinales > Pinaceae > Pseudotsuga > Pseudotsuga menziesii. The sequence continues at coordinate 89,739 of LPNX010857521.1, forward strand.
CATACATGAATGCATGAAGCCTTAATAAATAAATAAACCGTGTAACAAATGGATCAAGGCTATGGAAAATTGAAGGCCCAAAAAGCAATGTTTCTTAAAAAGTTAAATCTAAAGATTGTTGGCCTCACTTGTATTTGATTTGGATTGTGAGCATTTGTCAAGGTGAATAAGCATCTCTGAACGTAACTTACCCATTTGTGAGACACTGCCATCCACTGTGTTGTTGCTTGTCCGTCATATGCTAGAGTGAGTATCCCCTTTCCATATCCTAAGTGTCACAGTGTCAGATGAGTAGTCACCCTTTAACCTAACTACTTGATTTCTAGCCCTCACCCTTCACTAGCAAATTGATTACAACTATGAAGTGAGTATGGTCTTGAAAGTCTGGTCTGAGTTATAGTTAATTAATGAAACTCTATATTTGGTTGATAGATCGCCAGTGAGATGATTGCTACTTGTTATAATTGTTATTTGAATGATTTTTAGAGCATGTCTTAACCTTTGAACACTTGCAGCAGATGGATGTTAGCCTGGGTTATATTATTGATCATTTACAGATTATTATTTTATATGTATGGGCATATTGGATATTATTCTTGATCATGCAGAGATCTATAGGGTGTATGAGTATGCACCTTAGATGGATTTGGACTCCCTGAGTCCAATGAGACAGCTTATTTTCAATTCCGGGCAGTTATGATGATGATTTGTCTCAGTGTAACATTATGGTGCAGTATTGCCATGCTGAATGGCTTGTTAGAGCTGAGAGGTGATTTGATTGGTTCACCTAGGGCGTTGTAACTTGTATGAGGTGGGGTTGGTCCAGCCACTTGTTTTTATCGTATTACCCCCTTCCCAAAAAACCTAGTGGGATCAGTTTGACAACGTTGGCGCTCTAGGAGGCAGTTTGGGCCATATCACGTTTCCTGAGGCAGATTAAAAATAATAAAAATGGCTACTGAAGAATTTGATTTGGGCTACTGAGGCAAGGAAATGGCATGGGATGAGTTTTGATGATGAGTGTGATGTCTTCCACTCCTTCTCCGGCAGTTTCAGCACTTGGATGGACCCACATCCATCTCTCCGGCACATTTTATTATTTTTTGAAGCTTTTGGAGGCTCACAATTTCCTCAAAGAGGCACTATTTTGCATTTTAAAAAAAATATTTATTTTTATTGTGCCATGGGGACACACTAGGGGAATTAGTTAACACCCCCTGGACCCACCATGAGCTTTATTTATTTTTTATTGAGTGGGATCCCCTCTCCTAGGGTGATTTGATCCATTGATATATTATATTATTGTATTGATCCATGTACTTTATGTTGAGCTCATCTCAACCGTTGATTAGAACATTTTGATCTTTTAATCTCAGCCACCCATTTGAAAAGTGGTTATGATTTTGGTTCTCTCATTTCCTATTTAAAGGAGGGAGCTTCTCATTGGAAAGGGGTCTTTGGCTCTTGGATCTGGATAATAGAAAAACTATTTTTGTGGAAATTCTTGGATCTCCTTTGCATCTGGTGTTCTTCGATGGTGATTGGAGAGTCTATTGCTTCCTAGCATTTGGGTATTTGTTGTGAGATCTATATTTTTTTGGAAACATTGTTTTGTCTACAGGAGGGCGACTTCACTTGGGCGTTTTTGCAAGGCTTCCTCAACTCGCTTGTTTGGCATCGCTTGTATCAGGGGATTTTCATTAGTATCATTGTGATCTATGATTTCATCTTGCTATTTTTCTGTAGCATTTGTTCTTTTCTCTTTACGCATCAAATCTAATATGGTTGACATTAGTTGTGCAGGAGATAGGGCGCATTAGCTTCCTTGGGCAAATCTTTTACATAGAGGCTTCCTTCAAATCTTCTCAAATTGATCGGGACGGCATAGATCATCATCATCAAGTCATCTACAGTAGATTTTTCTCAAGTTTTCAGCCACCAGTTTCAAGTGTAAAATTCATCACTATTTATGACATTCTCAAAAAATAAAAGTGCTGGAAATAAACATTAAATTTTTCAGACCTTAAAACACTGTTGTAACTTCACTTTTAACAAACACAAAATAAATATTTAGCACGCCATTCAATCACACAGTACTCAGAAATTTTTGGCCAATGGCCCTGGAAAAACCCACAAGGGGAAAACCAGTCAAAGAGAGACAAAGTTTTTATTAATAGCATTAGGAAAAATCAGACATTCATTTACAGTCAAAAACCAACATATCTCAACCAGCAAACTGTCTCGTTTTCCATGCATATGCTGCCTCGGTTTCTATGCATTTCTTTTCTCGAAAAACGTGCCAAAAACAGCAACAAATCTCAGTCTCGATTTCTGTGCAAAACAAGAAATTTTTCCCTCGATTTGCGTGCCCAGAACAGCAGAAAAATCCGTACAGTACGGACAGCAATAAATGTTGTCGTACACCTTGAAACTCGTGCCTAGAAAAAATACATAATGTTGCCCCGAAATACATGCATGTACCTTCCTCGAATTTCATGCCCAAACAGTCCTCAAAAACTGTGTTGAATCCATACAGTACTGTCTGCAATAAATGCAACCATACAGCTCCTCGATTTATGTGCACAATTAATGTTGGTCGTACATTGTCTCGATTTTCGTGCCTACAATAACTGAGGTCGTACTCCTCGAAATCTGTGCCAGCAATAAATGTCTCGATTTTCGTGCCTGCTGAAAATCACTGTCAACCTTGTCTCGAAATTCGTTCCCTCACTCTCTTCAGCTCTCTCTCATTCAATCTCTCCACAAGAATGAATGCATTTTTGCCTTTTCCTTGCTTTTTGCTTCTCAACCCTAGGTAGGTGAAGAGGCATCTAATCCAATGGCTAAGAATGAATTAGCTCGACGGTTGAAATTAAATGCTCATATTTTATTTCTAAAATATTAATTTCACTCACCCACTTAAATTTTTCAAAAACTAACTTTAATGCTTTAAAGTCAAATTAAATGTCACTTAAGTCATTTAAAGCAAGGTTCACTTTATTTCCCTTCACTAAGTGACTAAGGCTAAAGTCACTTAGGGGAACACTTCCCTAGGTACAAAATTAACATCTACAAGGTTATCCAGGGAAGATCTATAGGTTAGTTCTTCTTCTCTTAATCTCAATCCATTGGCATCTTCATTTTCATGTTAAAACCCTAAATATAAAAATATATATATATATTATAGATCAAACCGCTTGATCTTTCGGAAAACCATTTCTGGGTTTTGTATATCGGGTCAAACCCTAAGTGGGTCTTCCTAAACGTTTTTCTTAGGTGACTCCATTGGGCCCAAATCCCAAGGCACTGCTCTCTAAACCCTAGCGCTACCTTTCATTTGGCTATTTTCTCTTGCGATTTGATCTTGTTCCTGAGGCTCGGGTACTTTGACCCTGTCATACCTTCTTTCGAGTCTATCCCGTGGTACTAAGTAGCCCCAATCCTGTTTTTTTACCCTCCCTACATTGGTCACGTTTCCCAAGGCAGTGGATATTGTCATCTTTTGCTAGTACCTTGATTCTAGATCTAGTAATAGGCTCATAAGTCACTTGTACTTCAAACTTGGGTCAATTTCATACCTCATAAACCCCTGATCCAAGCCCTAATTCACCTTGTGACTTCATCCATAGTTCTAGGGTTTACTTCACCTTACACCTTACGTACTTCAACTTCATTTGATTTGATCTGGTGTTTTGGTGTGATCTCTCCTGTCGAGAGTAGATCTAGGTCACCCCCATTGTTATCTTGGGCTAAGACAACATCAAGTGAAGATTGCCTCAGTTGGCGTAACAATCATCCATTTGGGAGTCGAGGCTGTCTTGGTTCCACCTCTTTAGTTGCCCATCCCTCTACCGGTCATCCTGGATCCACCTCACAGAGGCAACTGCAAGTTTGGTGATAACAAGAGTCTTAGGTTAAATTTGTTGAAGTAGTTGGCAAGCATGCTAACTTTAACATGCATAATGTGCCAAATAAAAGCAAGAAGTCGACCTCAGCTTTTGGCATAAGGATGTCCTTAGAACTGTTTCCTTGGCCAATATGTGCATCTGAGATATGGTATTAAGCCAGCACTGTATGCCTGTGTGACTATATGGCTGTGTGCTGAACCTAACTTTAACAGCACTGTGGGGTATTGAGCCAGCAGGATATTTTGGAAAATTGCATCTACAGGATGACAGTGCATACTATAGATGAGTGGTTTGCGATTGAAAATTCATAACCAGTATTACAGCAGGTCGAATGGCTGTAACTTAAGGATTTTCCCAGCAGTTTGACCTCGTTTTTACATGATACTAGCTCTCTTATTTCAACTTTCTGAGCCCTTCCAAACCACAAATTGCTGCACTGTTCATGATTGTATTGGTCATTCTGGAATGCTGGCTGTTGGTAAGGTTCGTAGAAGTTAGAACAGACAGATTTGAAGAGGAAACTGATCTTAAGGTTCATCTTCATTGAATTTCCCGCAGGACAAAGCCTTGTCACTCATAAATTTGGGGTTTTGAGACCATGCTTACAGCTGGACCTGATAGGAGGAGAACTATATATGGCAGACAGAAGCTTGAAAGGTATCACATCAAAGTTCCTTGAACAGAGGTGATTTTCTAAACGGCAGTCAGAGGGTTCTTGTTTATATCTAAAGGGGTATGCTTTGGATAGTAAGGGTTATCAGTGCAATTAGAAAATTGTAGTTTCTTGCCAGAAAAGGTTATCCAAAACAGCAAGAAAAACTATTCAAAGCAACAAGGAAAGCCATCAAAAAACAAGGAAAGCTATCCAAAAGGAAAAACAGGTCACACTCAGTTTGCATAGACAGCTTTTTGCATTATGATCTTACTTTCCTTTTCCGGGCAGTAAGGGCAACTTGGTCTAAAGATATGAGCTTCCTTTTATACAGATTGGAGAGACAGCAGAGGTTGGACGTCATTCTTCTCTGGGCAGTGTTGTAGCAGCAGATCACTCATTTCCCTTTCATCCTCCAGACCTCAAAACACTGCCTCCACTACAAAGCAAGGAGATTCATGGCAGCCTGTCCCTTGTGATTCACTATGATGCAATCAATCTCTTGGGTAACATATGATTTGGTCAAATTATGCTTTATTCTAGCTCCCTGAATCTATTGGTTGTCAATGATTAAATTGTATGGCAATGTTACGGTTAGTTAGGGTGCACTTATTTTGATGTATATTTCACCTCAGTCATACATTCATCTCACTCCTTTTCCCTAATTTGTTGTACATGTTACAACCGTCTACAGGATCTGATCCCAACCAATCCAAGTTTACTTAAAATTTATCCTCGCTCTTGACTTTCTACGACAGCTCAAGAGTGAGTTTAGTGTGTGCTAATCAAATTGGTTTCTACACAGATTTATTAGTTAGTTTGATAACAGGATACAACCCCTAGGGGAACCCCCTTGAGACTGGAAAGCACCAGTCTGGATGGAGAGACTTCCAACAGTGACAGGGTTGGTCATCTACAATTGCTAGGCAGATATGATAATAACAAGGTGACACACTCTCCAGGTTGCAAGATGGGCCAAAGGAGCAAGTGGAATTGATTGGAGGGAAGAGGCGTGAGGGTGCAGAAATTGTTGGAGGGTAGGTGTAGGATTGATTTGAGCGAGAATCATTTAGAGGCAAGGGGTGGGCTCGTGGGGCTTGAAGATTTACAACATAAGAGTTCTTGTTTGAGCTCATGACAGCATCCTGGGATAGAAGTTAATGATCCGCAGATTATAACATGAAAAAACAAGAAGGCACAATACGAAAAGTAAGTTTGATGTATGCATCCTGGTGACATGACAAAGTTCAAATCAGAAAATTTTTGCAATCATGAGCAATGCAAACTCATATCATAAGGTGCTACATGGCATCTGCCTGAGCTAAGCCTTTCAGCAACTGAAAGGCATCAATGCAAGTATTATACAAAGTGAGTACAGTTTTTCCATTTTAAACAATATCCTAAAATGATGTGGTCCAGGTACCAAGTTCAGAGTTCAGGCTTCAAGAATACATGCAAAAAAGGATATATTGTTTTAGTTTAGATACAAATTACAATTGACATGGATAGATGAAAACTCAAAAGACTGTATGTACAAATATATGCAAAAAAAATAGAATCTTAGTTATAAACTAAATAAAAAGGATCACATACATTTCAACAGTCAAATGATCAACTACTGCAAAAAAACACTTGCAAGAATGAAAGTAAGGTCTATAATAGCAATCAAGTTATGCACATATTACATCCATATAATGGAGCATAAAATAGATTATGAACTAGAGATTTAAACACATGGGAAAGTACTACATACCTGTGGGAAGTCAACAATCTCCTCAACGGAGCATTTCATTACATTAACAAGATAATTGTACTTGGGCCGCAAAGAACCTTCAATGCTCAGCCCAAACATCGGCGGAAAGAGTACAGCGATGCGTGCTACCTGTCTTTTGGAGAGTCCCACTGAATAACAGAATTCGAATTTAGGACGCAGATTTTTTTCAACGTTAAAGCAAAGAATTTGAGCATGTCGAGACAGCACCATTTCTATATCTTTGTCTTGGTCTAGACCAGCTGACTGAAGAAACTCTACCACGGGCTTCAGTTTTTCCTCATAGTTAAGACAAATAACCTGCTACAAAATTGAGAAAATGCACAAATAAATACTCCAGATTTTATTACATCTGCTCATAAACAATATTAATGTCATGTTTTGCTATCCATATTTTCCTAGTAAATAATTCATAGTTAACATGGATCAGTCCACAGCATATCACATTTTTTTACTCCATCACGAGCAGAATACTCCAATAAAATTATTGTTACTAGTCTCTGAACATATTCAATCTGTGTCAACATATTCAATCAGTTTGCATTTTTTATTTTACTGTTCTAATGTAAAGGAAGTGTATGCAACTTAAGCCATGTTTTGAAAATGCCTACAGAAAAACCATGATCCAACTAATTTATATTGGTCATATTCCATTATATTTTCCCTGGTTAAATAATGAGTTCTATTAATGCAAGGTTATCCTTCCCATGGCACTAATTTAACAAAAAAGTGTGACCCTTCCAACAAACCCAGGTCCAAACCTGATTTGAAATTTGATTAACATTAAAAACACAGTTTTATGAACCTAAAGTAGATAAAGAAATTAAACAAAGAAACAGATAAATGAATTATTATATTGATATCCAAGAGTAACCAAAAATGGTCAATGGTTTGTGTTTACCTCCTGAATTAGCATATGAAATTTAAATCCCAAAAGAACAATTCTAAGTCTAACCCAAGGGGAACTAAGAGGGGCTACCCACTATCACCTCAGTAACACCCTCTCCAACTTTAGGTTGGCTCTCCTCCAACTCTAGTGGGGTTGTCCCTACATAAGATTTGCTAAGGTTATGGCATTAAAGTTCAAGGTGATACAAGTAGAGTAAGCCTTAACAAAATAAATGTGGTTGTAGTGTAACAATGTGAAAATGTGATGGAAAGATCAAGAGACTAGTGCCTATACCAACAAGGGAAAATGGAGTCCAGGGGTTAATTCAAGAGGGCTGATTTCTTCATATGTATTTAAGGCAAAATTGACAATAAATGTCAAATTCCTGCACAGTTATCATATAAAATTGTGGAAGGAAAGAGATGAAGTCAACTTTCAAATTATGGTTCAAGATGGTGTTTCATTAGGAAATCAACTAAGCAAGAATTTAACAGTTTCATGCACATTTAATTCCTTAATGAAATAAAGGAAAGTAAGGAGAGATAAGAATACTCACACCTAATCCACTTAAAGGGTAGCAAAGGTTTGTTTTTCACTTTGTCTTGAATAACATAACCTCTCATCCACAAACATTAAAAGTTAAAACCCACAAAACAACAATTCAATTCATAAAAGCCTCAGATTAATAGGATAGAAACCCTTACACTTTACATATGCTCCAAGAAGAATATATCTATTAGGCTCCTAGGAGAGGAAAACACCAATGGTCCAACTATGCAAAAAATGGAGAGAAAACTCGTTTATATAGGAATTAGATCTCTCTTACTATAAAATATAATTATTTTTCTAACCGACTCCTTGACAAGTCCAACAATCATAAAAAATGGAGTTGTTTAGGCCTTTGCCAAGTTAGAAGTCCTCATTTCCTCAAGGACAATTCACTCCACTAGAAGAACTAATAAAATATTACAATGAAAGAGGGTGCACTAGTGAAAAATGCCCCTTTTACCAAGTCAAAGCTTCGAGAAATAATAAAAAATGTCCTCCTTGTGTGCCATGTTACAACTTGATTTAGCACCCAAGTGGAAAAACCCTAATGCACTAGTGCTATCAAGAGCAACTTTGGATAGAAGCACCATTGTCACCACAGTGCTAATTTCCAACTTTTAGGCCAGCTTTCAAGGCCAAGGGAGGCCTCCCTATAGGTTGATTTGGATGTGGTTTACAGAGAGCTAAGGGAAATGAGATCAACTTAATTATGATGTGTGTCATGTGTTAGTTGATCTCCTAAATAAGCATATAACCATTCAAGATGTGAAATATCAATAGAGCAACCACTTAGAAAATATTTGCTCAAGATTATGTGTTGCCCACTTATTTCGACTAGGTGGCAACCTCATGTACATTGAAGATGTACATTCTGTGCAATTTGTAGTAATACCATGGAAAAATTCTAGGGATTTTTCACTCAGCAAGGCAATTCTGCCCCTTTTGTACACAAAATGTCCACTCCCCTGCGTGGGACAATTAATGTAACTTTATATGTCAGCATGGGTCATTACTCTAAGGATGTCACCAAGGACTTTATTATTAGGGAAGTCCTCTTCACCGAGTGTTTTTTCCCCTTCCAATTAATTCTGGTAATTAACAATTTTAATTGGTTGAGTTTTTCACTCACAAATCCTCCAAAGTGGTGAATTGGTGTTTTGATAATCAAGCCCATGAGGTGGCTAAGGTTTCAAGTTGTTGTCCATGACCATGCTAGCTGTAACTTGTAGTCTTGCGGAATTTCGTTAGGATTTTTATTTTTATTTTTATTTTTTCCTAATTAATTAACTTTACCATTTGGTGGTTAATTAATTAAATTTTGATGTAATAATGTAATCTCTTGAACCTTGAAATTTTGTAATAGGGGCTATGAATGCAAATGAAAATGCTATGACACCCCCTAAGCCATTGGTTCAAGTCTCATGTCATTCTGACAAAGGGTTAAGAAGTTAGACCAATTTTGGTTAAGACAAGGTATTTTTTCCTAGGAAATTAAATTAATTAATTTAATTTCCTAGAGTGAAAAATTAAATTATTTAATTTTGAAGGAAAAAATCAAATAAGGCCATGGTAATTAAGTTTGGGGGGTGGCTAAGCATAGTCAATTTTTATTTTAAATAACCCCCCCCCCATGGTCAAAATAATATTTTGAAGATCTCCTAAGTGGGGCGCCCCTCTTGTCTTAATAAAAGATAAAATAAAAGATTTAAAATAATAAAAATTAAAAGATAAAAATCAAAAATCAAAAAATCAAAATTTGAGTCAAAGGAGGCCCTAGATAAAAAAAAGATTAAAAATAAAAAATAAAAAAATAAAAGAATAAAAAAATAAAATATAAAAAATAAAAGATTAAAAATTAAAATTTGAGTCAAAGGGGGCCCCACTTGAGTCATAGAAACCCTAGATCTAAGGGTTAAACTTCATTGTGACATGGATCTATCTTTTTGACCATTGATTTGAAGAGGCACCCTTGGTTATGATTGCTGGATGGCTTGCAAAGTCAACAAACCTAGATCTAAGGGTGGAGGAGATCTAGAGTTTAGATCTATGTTTTAGACCCTTGATTTAGGAGTGGGTTTGAGATCTTTTCAAAAATAAAAGAGAGGCCCCTCCTCTCATTTTATCATCATTCCTTGGAGCATGGTTATGCTGCCAAAATACTCTCTCTTCTCCCTCTCTCCTCTTCTTCTCTCACATTTCTCTTGCTCATTTTGCTCAAGCCCTAAGAGGCTCTTTTGTATCAAGCTTTGCCCTAGTTGGGCCATAATCAAGTGAAATCTTTGGAGGAACTCTTGTCTCATGGTGTTGGCTTTCCATTTTCAAATCTGAGGTATAACATTTTCAATTATGAGTTTATTTTTCATTATACATGCATAGATGCCCCTTGCAAAGGTCTTTGCAAAGGGGATTTAGTTGTGAATGGTTATTTACATCTATTTGTGAGTAGTTTTAGCTAGATCTACAAAGGTCTTTGTAGATTTTTTTATTTTGCTCACCTCTTGCTGTATTTTGTAGATTTCTCACAGTTATTTTGCAGATCCAAGGGTTTGGAAGAGGGCCTCCTAGGCCAAGCACCTATCTTGCATTTTATCTTCAAGATCCATTCATTTATTCAGGGTTTCATTTTGTATTTTGCATTTTCGCTCATATTTTTGTCATTGTTTTAAAACTAGGTTTTATTCACTGTATAGTGAATAAAACCCTTGTTTTAAGGCTTTCATTCATAGTAGATTAGTTTGGTATTATAAATCTGCAATTTACTTGTCATTTTAGAGCCTAAAAACCCATTTTTAAGCCACCAGAAGTTCAAGTTTTACATAGTTTCAAGTTCAAATTTTTGCACTGTTTTTTCTGAGTTTTGGGGGCTAACTTCTAACATACTTTCTGTAGTGTTTTCTGCTGTAAACCCCAGCGAAGTAGGTCACTGTTTTTTGTAGATTTTTTACATAGGGAAGGAGGAGGTGCTGCCAAAATTTCATCAGAAAAAAAAAAAGGCCCTAAAAGTTTTGGGTGCAAAAAGAGGTACAAAACCCATTTTTTTCCTCTCTTTTCTATCATTCATAAACCCTAAAGAGTAGTACTCTTGGGGTGTTCTTCAAAGCTCTTTAAAATCATTTGTAAATCTTGTATATGAAGTTAGAGTAGTGATAGGGTAGAACACTAGTTGTTAGATTTACTTTTCTGCAAGTAGATCTAGTCTTTTGCTTTCTGTTTACCCACCATCTCTATTAGAGGGATGGATGTGTGGTTAGGTTAATTGTTTAGAGTAGTTCTTTCGTTTCTGTTCTTTTTATTTCCAAGCACTTAGCTATATTTACTTTTTGTTGCAAAGAAGTAATTTTACAACTTTCCTTTCGATGTATCCTCTGTCCCTATCCGTTATCTCCCTTTAGGGAACTCGGATCAGGGTATGAAAACAAGAAAGGCAAGGGCTTAGATTTAATTAGATACCACTGCCTTGTTTGTTTACGTATTTATGTACCAAACACATTTGCTTTACCAGTCCAGGGTTTAAATACCAGCACCTCCCATAAGGGATACCGTTTGGTTGAGCCTTGTTGATAGTTTTAAAAATTTACGTGCATGCTTAACCACTACAAGATTTAAAATTTACCCCTAAAATCAACCAACAATGAATTTAGCCCCTGTTCCTCTACTCAGTTATCACCCTTCGGGGTACTCACGAGATACGACAGAGGCTAGAGGAGTTTTAGTAATAGGCATCCATCACATTATTGCTTTAATCCAACTAAAAACCGGTGACCTTTGGAAGCCATGGGGGGTGAGAGATCGAGGGAGTCTCACGGCGTTCGTGTCCTCCCTTGTTGGGCGCCTGGCACTAGGGGTTTGATCTGTTAGCTACAGGTGGGCTTGTTCCCATTGTTTTGAGCGCATCAACACTCCACCTTTGGATTAAGGGGATAAGTGGTAGGGGTAGACATACCACTATTTGAAAACCTAATATAAGAAAAAAAACTGTAATAAAATTTACTAAAAAGAACAAGAAGCGTTGCAAAACAGGCTCTACACTCCAACAGGGATTTATAGTACATTTTCACTCCAACATTGCACTCCAGCACTTTACTTTCAGTTCTGCAGTTGTTTATGTGGTGAATGCTTAATAACTCAATAACATTTGTTTAACTGCTTCAAGTAATTCAACTTAAAGTCTTTCCATTTTCATTTACTGTTGGTTTAATAAATTTCATTTAAGGCATTTTCCTTCTGCTATCTCTTGTCTATAACTTGTAAATCTGGTTCATATTTGTCTAAACTGTAACTATTTTACTTGTTCATTTGTTTATACTGATAAATTTAGATCATCTGTACATTGCTTAGATATCTGGATTCATTACTATTTATAATTGTATCATCTATTTGTTTATTCATCTCATTGTTCGATAACATTTAACCTGTGAGATAATTAACCTAGATTGCATCTCATTAAAGGCTGCATTCTCTGACTCCACTCTTTAGGCACTGGTTGTATCTGAATAACGGCTTGATTGTCATTTGAGAAATATTGCATTTGCACTGGCTGATTGTCATCCTTAGTAAATCGTAAAACCTAAGCCTTTCACCTAATAATAAAGATCCTTTTAACTCAATTGTTAATAAACTTAGGAATATAGTCTTTCGTAGGGACTACTCCCCTTGGCTCCGTTAGGATCTGGCCTAAACGAAGGAGTTGTGGACTGTGGTGACAATGGTCCCCAGCTCTCACTTGCCCCCAAGGACACACATAGCAGGTTGTTGACTTTCCTGTGCCCTAAAGTGTGTATTAGGCGGCAACATCTTTGGCGCCGTTGTCGGGGACAAGTCTTTTGTCCTTGGTCTTGACATTAGTTAAATAATTTTAGATTTAATTCTTTAATTCTTTAAGTGTTAATAAAAATTTTGAAATAACCTTAATTTTTTTTCTTTTTTTCTTTTACCCATATTAGAAGTTTACTTGTTCTCCAAGTGGCGACTCCACTTCAAAATATATAGTAAGGTATTATACCTGGAGCCCTTTGGTTTGCTTAGCTCCTTCTTAGATCCTGAAAAGGCTTTTAGAGGAAGTTAAACAAACTTGCTCCCTGTAGAATCTTTACAAGTCTTGCAGAAGAAGCCAATTTCTAATACCCCTTTGTTGTTTATCCAAGTAAACCAACCTTAACAAAGGACAATTATTATAGACCATGTGATTTCTCTAAAATTGTTGGTTACCCTCATGAAGTTCCAGAAAAAGCTATAGATAAGTTGCCTTCTTTTCAAGGAGACAATGTTACAAGTGCTAAAACCCACATCAAAAATTTCAATTTATGTATTGCAAGATGGTGTATGGCACACAACCATGAGGATGTGAAGATGAAACTCTTTGTTTTGTCCTTAGAGGAAGAGGCCATTGATTGGTTTATGGAACAGAATGATAACAAGTTTAAAGACCTTAAGGGAATCATTGAAGCTTTTAATGATAAATGGGGAGATAAGAGGGATCACCATTCCTTGTTAACTGCGTTGCACTAGCCATAAGAAAGATGATGAAACAGTGGAAGGATTTAACAGAAAATTTAATGAATTGGTTAAGAGTCTCCCTCAAGATATTAGGCCTCCTGAAAAGGCCATCTTAATTTTCTACGTTCAAGCTTTTGAAGGGGAAATGAGATACCAGCTAAGGGATAAAGAGCCTACAAATGTTAGGGAGACACAAGACAAAGCTATTAAAATAGATAAGCATATGCAAGATTCGGGGAAATCAAATGTTCTTGGGTTTTGAAAGGAAGTTAAGAAAGTTGAAAACCAGGAACCCCAAGGTGACTCTATCAAAGAGCTCGCCTGATTGATTGAGCAAATGGAAGAAGTCTATATTAATCAATTATCATCTATGCATAATAAGATAGTTGCCATGGAAAAAGATAAAGGTAATAATCATAAGCCAAACGATAGATGGCAAAAGGGTCTCCCTAAAGGACCCCCTTATCAAGAACAAGAAAGACCTCCAGAGCCTATGGAAGCAAACAATTGGTTTGATGATCCAGTAATCCCTTATTGTAGGGCTTGTGACGATTCACATGAGGAAGGGACTTGTCCCATTTTCTTTCAGATTATAAAGGAAAAGTTAGCAGCTAGAGAAAGAATGGAACAGGTTAATATGGCTGGTCATGAATGTGTGTTTGACAATAATGAGAATTTGTTGGAATCAGTAGAAGATAGTAAGGACATGGTTTGCATGACTAGAAATATGGACAAAGTAGAAGAAACATGTGACCATGAACTTACCCCTAAACAAAGTGTATTTTCAAGTAATAATTTGAGTATGGATTTAGGGGGTTGGATCAATAATGTAAAGGTATCAGTTCCTGTAGCAGAGAGTGCAAAGGTTCCAGCCCAAAAAAATAAGCTACCCAAGACTTTAGTAAGTTCTCCTTAAGTCAGTGAAGTGTCAGACCATTTTCAGAATGTTTTAGAAGAAAAGACAGTCGAGGCATGCCAGAATGAATCAGTGTTTTTTCAGAATATGGACAGTGTACATAGTGTAAAGGATCATGTTATTTTTGTTAGCTTCCCAAAAATATAAAAGATGGAATCAGAATTAAAGAAGTTAACAAAATATGGCATGAGCAGTTTTTTGATAATGTGGACTTTTGGAAAATTTTCAAAGATGTGAGGCACTGTCAAAGTCACAAGAAACAAGAAAGGGTCAAACGAGCCACAAATCAGGTTTTTCTTCAAACAGATAAATACTTAGTGTCCTAAGGGACACTCTCTGTAATGTATCTCTAACCCTTTTCCTTGCATTCTTTTAACAGTTTTGTATTATTTCATTCTTTGAAATTATTTATGCATATATGTATGATCATTGTGTAGTCATTTCATTTATTCATTATTGATTATTTATTGGTTTCTACATGAGGACTTATGTTGGTTATTGGTGAGAATTTGTGATTGCAGAGCCTGGAGTTCTCATATCCTCTCCGATGATCGAACACACGTCCCCAACTTGGAGCCAGATGTTGCCCACCTATTTCGACTAGGTGGCAACCTCATGTACATTGAAGATGTACATTCTGTGCAGTTTGTGAACATAGAAAAATTCTAGGGATTTTTCACTCAGCAGGGCAATTCTGCTCCTTTCGTACACAAAATGTCCGCTCCCTTGCATGGGACAATTAATGTAACTTTATAAGTCAGCATGGGTCATTACTCTAAGGATGTCACCATGGACTTTATTATCAGGGAGGTCCTCTTCACCGAGTGTTTTTTTCCCTTCCAGTTAATTTTGTTAATTAACAATTTTAATTGGTTGGGTTTTTCACTCACAAATCCTCCAAAGTGGTGAATTGACGTTCTGATAATCAAGCCCATGAGGTGGCTAAGGTTTCAAGTTGTTGTCCATGACCATGCTAGCTGTATCTTGTAGTCTTGCGAAATTTCGCTAGGATTTTAATTTTTATTTTCATTTTTTCCTAATTAATTAACTTTACGATTTGGTGGTTAATTAATTAAATTTTGATGTAATAATGTAATCTCTTGAACCTTGAAATTTTGTAATAGGGGCTATGAATGCAAATGAAAATGCTATGACACCCCCTAAGCCATTGGTTCAAGTCTCATGTCATTCTGACAAGGGGTTAGGAAGTTAGACCAACTTTGGTTAAGACAAGGTATTTTTTCATAAGAAATTAATTTAATTTCCTAGGAAGAAAAATTAAAGTATTTGATTTTGAAGGAAAAAATCAAATAAGGCCATGGTAATTAAGTTTGGGGGGTGGCTAAGCATAGTCAGTTTTTATTTTAAATAACTTCCCCCCATGGTCAAAATAAATATTTGAAGATCTCCTAAGTGGGGCGACCCTCGTGTCTTAATAAAAGATAAAATAAAAGATAAAAATCAATATTTGAGTCAAAGGAGGCCCTAGATAAAAAAAGATTAAAAACAAAAAATAAAAAATAAAAAAATAAAAAAATAAAAAAATAAAAATAAAAAATAAAATAAAAGATTAAATAAAATAGAAAAAATAAAAGATTAAAAATTAAAATTTGAGTCAAAGGAGGCCCCACTTGAGTCATGGAAACCCTAGATCTAAGGGTTAAACTTCATTGTGACATGGATCTATCTTTTTTACCATTGATTTGAAGAGGCACCCTTGGTTATG
>LPNX010857554.1:762-15762 GCA_001517045.1 Pseudotsuga menziesii
ACAGCATCCACTGTCTATTATCCATTTGATTTTATGTTCAGCTTGTAGTGCTATGTTACAATTTTCAGCCTTCAGATTTTCAGTCTTCCTTTTCCAGATTTGAGTTTGTTGATGAGTATAGATGGGTTTACTAACGTTTTGAAAGTTAGTAGGACAATTTCTTGAAATATGGCCAAAATTTTGACACTTATAGCATTCTGTTTCATGATTCAGAACATCAAACCTGTTTCTGTTTTGACTTGTCAAATCTATCCTTTTTCCATAACCATGTCTGGGCTTCTCATAACCATTATGTTCAGATATCTTTCTTGAAAACTTATCACACAATGAAGCCTTGTGTCCATAATTGTAACAGAAAAAACAATAGCCATTGAATTTGTATTGATACTTGTCAGGTGTTCTTCTCTGAACATATGGTCTTGAATTTTCTTCCTGTTTCTCAACCACTGACTTCTTATCAGCCCCTTTCTCATTCTTCTTTTCTGTACCTGTTGCTTTCACATCTGAACTAGAACACTCATTAGTCACTGCTGCCTTATAACCAAGTCCAGGTTTATCATTTACAGATCTATGACTTTCTATTATCTGATCTAGAATTGATGAACTGTGATTCATGTTACTTTCCTGAACCTTCTTCCTTAATAAGACAACTTCTAATTTCAGCTTTTCAATCTCTTTATCCTTTTCAATAATTAATTTATTTAGAGATTCTTCAGTGATTCTAGCTTCTTCCAGTTTTAGTTTTAATTCACTCATCATTGCTTCATTGCTTTCAAATGAATCATTTGATTTTTTCAACTCACCCTCAAGTTCTTTAACATTTCTCTTAAGATGTCTACATTCTTTTCTTTCTCTTCTTAAATCACATAGAGCACTTACCAATTCTGCTTCCAAATCCACTTCACCGTCTTCTTCCTCTTCAGACTGGTCTTTCTGATTTTCCAAAGCCATAAAGAGATTCTCATCTGACTGATCATCACTTTCATCGGAATCGGATATATCACTTTCTTCTTTAGTAAATAAACTCTTCTTCTTGAAAGTACGTCTATTGAAAGACTTTTTGTATTTATTTTTGTATTTCTTTGGCTTTTTACTGCGTTCTTCCTCATTGTCAGAGTTCTTACTATATGGACATTTGGAAGCAAAGTGGCCTATTCTACCACATCCAAAACATTTCAAAGGAAGCTTACCTTTGTATCTACCTGTACCCTTTCTTAAGCTCTTGACAAAATTTGCTTCTTCTTCATCTTCTTCTGATTTTTCAGAATGATTCACTTCTTCTTCTTCTTCTTTGCTGCTTTGAATGCTACTTCTTTCCTGGAAGGAGTCTCACCAGAAATTCTCATTTCATATGCAGTCAGTATTCCACTAAGTGTATCCATATCTAAGGTATCTAAATCTGCTGTTTCTTCTAATGCAGAAACCTTAGGATTAAATCTAGCAGGAAGAGATCTAAGAACCTTTTGTACAAGATCTTCATCTTTAATCTTTTGTCCTAGCCCTCTCATGGTATTGGCAACTTCATCTATTCGAAGGAAATAAGTGGCTATATCTTCAGATTCTTCCATTTTCAAACTTTCAAATTGAGATCTATATGTTTGTAATTTGGCATTTTTAACTTTATCATCCCCTTCATAGACTGTTTTCAGTTTGTCCCAAATTTCTTTTGCTGAGGAACAGTTCATTACTTTAACAAATTCTGAAGCTGCTAGGCCTCCTAGAATACCATACATAGCCTTTGAATTACTCTCATAGAGTTTTCTACTTATAGGATCTGTTGGAATAGTTGATGGAGCATTATATGTATTTAAACAAGCTTGCCATACATCAACTCCTTGAGATTGTAGAAACAATTTCATTCTTATACTCCAAAAGGCATAATTATGTCCATCAAATAGAGGCAGTCCATGTTTGGTAAATTCTGATTTCTTGTCCATTGTTTAGGATCTAGCTTCCAGTGGTTAAACTGATTTGAAGCAACCTGGCTCTGAGACCAATTGTTGGACGGATTAAAGTAACTGAGAGGGGGGGGGGGTGAATCAGTTACTTCAAATGTGCATCCTTTTAAAAGATGTTTCAGATTTATTATGGGCATATGTTTAAACCATTCAACATATAGCAGCAAATTAAATAACAGTGAACATTCAATCATATCAACGAACACAAGGCACAATGTTTTTCATGAGGAAACAAATTTTTTTCTTCTTCTTAATAATGAAAGGTAAGCTCCAACTCCTCTTTACATTCTTTTATTTTGCCTGAGCTTCAACCTAGATGAGGCTGCTACCTCTGGAAGCTCCAACTTCCAATTATACAAGCACCAACTTGTCTCTATTTTCTGGCAACAACCAGAGGGATGCTACAACACCCCAGAGAACTCTGTTCTCCCTTGCTCCACCCTACCACCCAGAGAACTCTTTGAGTTACAGAATGAATCAAACCCTTACAACCCCTCACTGTCTATGACTAGGCTTTATAAATCAGCATTTACATTATGATTCTGAATTAGACAGTATTGCAGATGTTATACTTCTATCTCTGTACATTTTCTCTGTTTATCATCAAGACTAAGCACAAGTAGAACTCACCGAGAATGTTACTGTATCATTCACGTATTCTTTCTCATCTGAACTCTTCATGCTCTGCAACTGTTAATCTCTATTCATCATCGTATCCAGCTCTTCGATTCTTTTCTGCAATGTGCTCATTCTCTTATCTTCGAACTTACCTTTCAGAAACACTCACTTTACGTCTGCTTGCTACAATATGTATATATATATTTTTCAGTCGATTCACATTCTCTCCGTTTATTACAGAAACGGTTACAGACGCTTCATGTACCATCTAACTGCAAATGAGAAATAGTTAATAGATTTTAACTGTCAAGACTCTCAACGTCTTGAATGCTGATCGATTCATATTCCATGAATGCCATAGATTTTCGAAGTCTCTAACTAGAAAAAACTTTAAGTCCTCTGACTGTCTGTATTTCGTGACTAGTCATCAATTGCTTGAATACGTTTTAAATCAGAAGATAATTTGCTTATTCTCTCGCCGTTGCGGAAAGATGATCAGCTTCAGTCTTGATATTCTTCTCCGATGCATTTGCCTTAATCGGCTAATTGTTTGGTTTCGCGTCGGAACGTATTGTTCTTTCAATATCTGCCATTGTGGCTCCATAATGTGCTAACCATCCGACTCATAACATTTTCGACGTCGATAGACCTACCGTAGAGCCCGTAGTCTTCTGTCTTCTATCGTTGCGGCTCCCGAAAGCCTTTATACCTCCGCCGTTGCGGCTCCCATTCCGCTTTTCGCTCCGACGTTGTGGAAGGGGATGTCCTTCCGACTTCCGATGTTTTGAAGCTCCGGTGTTGCAGATGAAACCAATCATTATCCTTTCGGCTTCCTCTGTTGCGGTTGCGGAAAGCTTTATCTTTTCTGGTCGTCCATTCGTTTTAAACCCGCCGTTGCGGATTGATTTATTCTTCACGGCTCCGCCGTTGCGGCTCCCAAAGTGGTTAAGCCTCCGAAGTGTAAAGCATGCCGACTTTCGATTGAGAGTTTTCCCACCCTCCGATCGCCTGTCCGTAACCTCTTTCTCTTCCGCCGTTGCGGCTCGCAAATCAATTAGCCACCCGAAGTGAAACGCACTCCGGCACCGATGCAGGTCGCTTGTCCGCCGTTGCGGATAGATAATCAGTTTTGACTTCGTTATTTTTCTCCGATGTATTGGCTTAATCGACTTATTTGTTGCTTTCGAATCGGATCATATTATTCTTTCGTTTTCCGCCGTTGCGAACTGACTTATCCTTTATGACTCCGCCGTTGCGGCTCCTGATTCCATTATCATGCCGACATTTAACCTTGTAAAGCTCCGATGTGGAGTTCTCGACGGGTAGCTCCGATGTGGATGTCTCCGATGTGGGAAAATCTGTACGTGGATGTCTCTGATGTGGGAAAATCTGTACGTTCTAATTTATGTAAGTAGTGGAGCTCATTTTTCCCGTTGCTGCTGTGTGTGCTTCACTGTACAAAGATTCCTGTATAATATGCTATATAATATACCTGTGTTGCAAAGTTTGACAGAATGACAACATCTTGGCCAACATCAATCTTGCCAAAGATCCAGTTATACATCAGCACAGGAACTACATTGAGCTACACATGCACTTCATCAAAAATCTTGTTCATGATAGTGTTATTGAAGTTCTCTATTGCCCTACAGATGATCAAGTTGCAGACATATTCACCAAGTCTCTTATAGAAGCGAATTTTTCTAAACTTTGGTCTATGTTAGGAGTTCAGGAATGTGTCCTTAAGGGGGGATAGGCTCTAATGCCTCCTTCCTTCTCCTAATAGTGTCACTTTTGTAAATCATTCAATCCTATCCCAAGTTGTTCTTAAGGGGGGATGTTAGGATATTTAGACACTTAGGAGTTAGTTAAGAACAACTTGTGTAATATATCCGTTAGGTAAAAGTGTGTTTCTTTAGTATGCATTTGTAAATATTCTAATCCGACGGTCACAATATGTTCTAGACGTAGAGTGATCTGACGGTTCAACTTCTCTTAGATCATACCTACCATTGATCTGTGGCTTAACACCCGATTGGTCTATGATCTCTATTTACAGAGCATAGAGGGTCCTTGGCTAGTTGATCGATTATGAGAAGCTCATGTAACTTTCTTTCTTTTGCATAATAAATTGCTCCAAGTAGCTATTTGGATGGGGCCATGGACTGTTTCCCTCTCGAGGGTTTTAACCACGTGACAAACATCAGTGTATTGATTTGTGATCTATTTGTGTGAAGCGGTTGCTGAAGCTGTTCAGTCTTTTGGGAGTACCCTATGTACCCGAACATGAATTGCCCATGCAATTGTCTGAGTGAACTCAAGTTATAAAGCGTTAGTAAAATATGAATGCCTCAATCAATGCCTCAATTAAAGCATCAGTTGAACTATTAATGAATGTAATAAGTTAAGTAAAGAAGAGCTTAATGTTAATCAATCAGCACACGTCAATTAACTAAAGAGATCCATGCAAAAGTTAATAATAGAAATTGTGTATGGATAGCACTAAGAGTGAAGCACTAATGGCACTTAAGTTAGTTTGTTAAATAAGTGATAAATAGTCAGTCAAATATTGAGTTCAGTTAACATTTAGTTCAATTCAGTTAACATTCAGTTCAAGTATGTTAACATTCAGTTCAAGTTTGTTAACATTCAGTTCAAGTAATTTTAAGTCAGTTAAACATTAAGTTCAAGTAAAGTTGACATTCAGTTCATGTCAGTTAACATTTAGTTTAAGTAGGTTAACATTCAATTCAAGTCAATTAACATTCAGTTCAAGTCAGTTCACTTTCATCTCAAGACAATGAACATTAAGTTAAAGCTAATTGAGGAAAGGAAGGCCGCTAATGTTTGCATGGAGGGAGTTCTAGTTAGCTCCTCCTTGTGAATGCACTATGTGGTTCTCTCAATGTGTTTACTGAGCCTCTTATGTGATACCTTCCACATGCTAGGGTTTTTGGCTTATTATTAATATGCTATGCATATGGCAATTTCAATACAATTGCATATAGTTTTTTTTGCAGGGTTACATTGGATCTCTCTTCTCTATTGTTGTGGTGTGGTGATATCTCTTATTGGGTAATCTGCTTATGTGTTGTAAGCCATTATATGCAAATCTATCTATCATACTCAAAGAATTGCTGGGTTTTTCATCCTCTGTGTTTGGAGGGTTTTCCAAGGGTATATCTTGTCTCTCATTATGATTGATTTATATGGCTGATTTATGGAGATTATTTATGGAGCCAATTTATGTAGCTGATTTATATGGATGATTTATGTGGCTGATATATTTGTGAGATTTACATGTGTATAAAATATTTATGTGGTTGGTATATTTATGATATTCACATGTGGCTGATATATTCATATGTGGTTGATTTATGAGATACATATGTGCTGAAATTGATTGATAAAAGTTTTAAAGTTCAAGCATCTCTGATTTTTCTCAAACATCAGCATGCACTAGTGCTGGCAAGGCGCTAATCATTGCATGGAAGGAATTTGATGCTCCCAGTTAACACTCCTCCAAATCTATTCACTATGTTTGATTCTCTTGGAGCACTCTTTGAGGAACCCATTCACCAGTGTTTGCTTGGCACGTGTTCTGACTTGTTATTAAAGTGTTGGGAACTTGGCAAGTTCATTACAATTGTTGTAAATGATTTCTCTTCTCTATTGATATGTGTTCTCTCTTATCGGGGAATCTACTAATGTGTTGTAAACCATTATTTTCAAGTCTATCTATTATACTACAAAAATTACTAGGTTTTTCATCCTCTGTATATTGGAGGGTTTTCCTAGGGTACATCTTGTCTCATATAGTTGAATTATTTATGTGGATAATTTGTTTTATGATATTTATATGTGCAATGATTGATTGATAAAAGTTTTAAATTTAAGATATCTTTGTTATTGCTCAAAATATTAACAGGGTATTAGAGCATATGGGTGAAGGAGATAAATTTTCTATAGCAAACTAAAGGCTACATGATATTGAGGAGTTGAGCAAGTTTGAGATACAGGACACCAATCTCTGTCTGATCGAAAGACTAACTTGAAGGAAATTCCAACTTCAGCACATGGAAGGCTAGGGTATCAAACATTCTTGAAGAGCATTATTTCGATACCTTCATAATCATTTTGGCAGAGGAGCCTACCAATAATGCAAGGAAATTCAACTTCAAGAAGAATCAAGCAAAGGCTAAGAGGATCATATATGACTCTGTTAAGGAAAATTCATGTCTGTCATCACACCAGTCAAGACCACAAATGAGTGTTTTGATATACTCACAAATCTATATGAGAAGAAGGCCCCAAGTCAAAGGAGGGATTTGAAGAACAAGCTGCGAAACCTAAAGATGGAGAAGGATGAGACTATTGCATCATTACTCAGAAAGATTTAACAAGTGAAAGATCATATTACTAGCATTGGTGTAATGACATATGAAGATAACCTTATTCAAACCACCATTGATGGGATCCCATCCTCATGGGAGACATTATTGGCTGCGGTAAATGACCAAGAAGAGAAACCCAACTTCAATTGGTTGTTGCATGATTGCATTCAAGAGGAGGGGCACATCTAGAGAAAGACAGTGTGCAGTGAGGAGAAGAATCTTTCCCTCACGACAAGGATGAAGAAAGGGAGGAAGCCATTCACTCCCAAGAACTTATTTCATACAAAGGATAAGGAGTTCAAGAAATATTTTGATAAATAAAAGGATCGGTATTTATACTGTCAAAAGAAGGACCATTATGCAAGGGAGTGCCATACAAGGAAGAATATTGAAGAAATGTTTCATGCATCTATAGCAGTAGAAGAAGATGAACCATCTTAGAAGAAATCATTTGAGGAAAAGGATGATCGAAAGGAGTATTTCCTTTAGTTCAAGAAAGCATTTGATTCATTGTGCATGGAATCCTTAACTCCCATGCAGAGACTCACTACCTATTGCATGAGTTTACTTGTGTAGTGTTTAAAGTTGCAGTGAATAAAGAAGGACTCCAACAAATCTATGCAATGATACTAAGATCAAGAGCGAGCCCACATAAAACAATAAAATATAAGTACTTTGTAATTTGATTGTATTTGCTATTATAAATAAGATCTAAAGGGTTTTGAATATGTTTCATTACTGTCATATTGAGATTTGTATTCTTGGGATTAATAATTGTGTTATGGTATAACGTGTTGAGCATAGATGTTGATTATCTTTCTTTTATTATCAAATGGCGATGTTCATGCAATATATGATATGCATAAATATTTATGAACATGAGGTCGTAAAAACTTTCATGAGAGATGAATACAAGGATGCAATTTTATGAGATATATAGGGCTGCATATAAGGTTGAAATATTCATATGAATACATGGCTGCATTATTTTTCATAAGATATGAATATGGGGCTGCATAAATCTTTTATTGAGATATGAATATAGAACCGATATAGAACCACTTTAGGGCTAAAAATATTACATGAGATATGTATGGGGTTATGTTGAATCACTATTTAAAATGTGTATAAAACGGTTCTAACCATTAGAATAATTTGTCTTGTAGGGAAAATACATTTTCCCTAATCTACAAGTAGATAATGACATGAATGTGGAGTCATTCCTATGGTTGATATGGAAAGAGAGGATAAGGGAAAGTTACTATGTATCCTAGGAATAAATCATAATAGAAGCGCTAATACTATTATGAGAGATGTGAAGGCTCTTAAATATATTTATCTTATCTTATTTACATTCATATGTCAAGAAGAGAATTAGACATATATGAGCAAAAGTATATGTGATGGAGGACTTATATTATGAGTCTCACATCTTGATGGCAAGAGGGAGAAGCTAGATTCTCTATCTCCTAAAGAATTAGTAAAACTGGTTGATGTACCTACTGTTAAGTGGAGACCTACATGATGTTCATACTTAGAAGGAAGTTGAGAACTGTATTTAAGAATATTATTATGATTATTGTGATTAGTGGTGTGGAGGTTACCAGATAAATATTTTTCTCGGTTAAAAGAAAAATACGTAGAAGAGTTCCCGAAGAGGGTCGAGATGATGGATTATAAGTCCATGGCAACACATATGAAGATAACTATGAAGATGATAATTCTTATTTCAGATTTGGAGGATCTCAAAGTTAGTTGAGATGTATCTAGTTAGCACCAGGATTGATTATATTCTTTGCATTCCTTACATAGACATGTACAACAAATCATGTGTTGTGGTACCTACTCGGTATGAGTGTATGTGGACTCAAATATGTCTTAGTAAGTGAAATAAAAATTTCAAAGATATATGGATTTTGACTAGTGCAGTGATCGAGGAAGATCACATATGTTGCTCCACATACAACATGTTGTAAAGGAGTAAAAATTTCTGAGGTTCCTAGTCAGTTAAATTCGAGACATGGCACATAATCCATAGTTGAGAAGCATTACTAACATTCTTACTAATCCTCTTCCCGAGACAAGCTTGGTATAGTATATAAAGAATCCTCTAGTTGAATAGGGAGTATTGATGTGTCTTGACAAAGAAAAAGATAAAGTCCCCGCTGGTTAGTCATGGTACATGACACAGACAGACAAGGGTTGTGATATTTTGTGGAGAGAATCCACATGAGTAGAGACATAGTAAAAGTCTCAGAGACTATAGATACTTGATAAGAGTTATAGTTAGGACTGTCAGAGAACAACTAAACCTCTTAGAGAGGTTAGATATCCATATAGTTGGCTATGTGGGGTATGCGATATGAAATCAATATGAAAGTGATCAACCCTTGAAGAAAATCATAAAGAATGGAAAGCTCACAGAGAACCTTTCCAGATAGTAGAAGATTCTTAAAGTCAACACATGTTGAAGATTGAAAGCAAAGATTAGATTTTATTTCTACATGATATTACACCTTTGATGTGTGTTGTTGTATATGATGGATTTGAAATCCATGGTTTCCAGTTTAAGGAAATTACATTCTCAATTGGATCCAAATGATGCTACTATGTATAAGTAGTTGGTTGGTCTCTTAAGGTACTTAGCAATCCTGTTGTAATATATGCCGACTCACTAAGCATATGTTTGTGTACCTTTGAGGTACCTTATAATATGTTCTTTATTGTATTTGATACATGGTATAACTATTATTATATTCATCTATTGTTTTTTTAGATAAGCTATGGGTGTTATGACTAGTACTACAAAAGAAAAATTATTTTGCAGATAGTACTACCAACTGAGAGGCATAGTAGCTGAGAAAGTTGTGATGATTAGAGAGTGTGACCATATCATGATGGTTGGGGAGGGTGTCAATACTTGTGATGACTGGAGAGCGTGATCATTCTTTGTATGCATAGCCAACTGAGTATCTGTATCCAATCGAGATGTGTATCCAATTGGAGATGTGTTATGATAAAACACATTTGCGATGAAGTTTTACTTCATCAGAGGCATGGTCATGTAAAGTGAAATTTTCGTACATAGCTATTGATGATCGAATTGAAAATGTGTAGACAAAGCTGATGTCAGTGATGAAGTTCAGATACTTCCAAGATAAGCTTGGTATGGCAGAAAATGTCTGGTAAAGCATATATGTCTCCCTCGCTAAGAGGGAGTTTTGTTTGTACAACATCAGGAGTCATTCTTTGGACTTGTGTTGTATCAAGTCGAGACTTGTGTTGCATCATGCCCTATCTATGTACTCATGTATTGAGGTGGGATGCTAGTATTGTAGTCGTGTGTTGTATCAAGTCTAGATTTGTGTTGTATCAAGTCATGATCTTAATGTAGTCATCCAAAGAATTAGTACTCATTGAGGTGGACCTCCAGTTGTTGAGGTATAATGCTTTACTTCCTACGGCAGTGATATTATGTGATGTATTACTAACCATGGTAATTCAAGATGGATAAATCTATTTAGTCTCCTCTAGAGACTGATCACCTCTAGAGTGAATTACTTTAGCATATGACTATATTGTTTCAGGTAAAATGATACGATCATCAATATGTTTGACAATTATTCCGAGTATAATATGATGAGATGGATAAATAATAAATACACATGTGGACCATGCAATAACTGATAAAGAGACAAGCATATATATATATATATATATATATATATATATATATATATATATATANTTGTAAAGATTTAGTTAAATATCAAATGCCTCAATCAGTGCTTCAGTTAAAGCTTATGTGCTTTAGTTAAATAAAGAATCTCTTTGTGATCCATGCAAAGTTAAAAATAGTAATTAAGGTGATTTGCATGGATGGCACTAAAAGTGAAGCATCGATGACACTAAAAGTGAAGCATTGATGAAACTTAAGTTAGTATGTTAGCTATGTGATCAACATTTAGTTAAATTTTGTGTTCAGTTCAAATTTAGTTAAATTGCAGTTAAAGTCCCTGATTGAAGGTAGGGTGCATATATTGTACATGGAGTGGAGTTATAGGTGTCAACTTGGCACTAGTACTCACAAGGTGCTAATGATTGCACAAAGATACTTTGATGCTCCTTGTTAACGCTCCTCCAAACCTATTCACTATGTTTGATTCTCTCAGAGCACTCTTTGAGGAGCCCATTCTCTAGGGTTTGATTGGCATGTGTTTTGACTTGTTATTAAAGTGTTGGGCACTTGGCAAGTTCATTATAGTTGTTGTAGATGATATCTCTTCTCTATTGCTTTGTGTTCTCTCTTATTGGGAAATCTTCTAATGTGTTGTAAACCATTCTTTGCAAATCTATCTATTACACTAAATGAATTGTTGGGTTTTTCATCTTCTATATTTGGAGGGATTTCCCAGTGTACATCTTGTCTCATATAGTTGAATGATTTATATGGCTAATTTTTTTTATGAGATTGATATGTGTAGCGATTGATTGATAAATGTTTTAAAGTTAATATGTATTCGTTATTGCTCAAAACATTAAGATGGTATAAGAGCATAGGGGTGAAGGATCTTAGTTTTTCATAGCAAACTAAATCCTACATGATATTTGGGAGTTGAACAAGTTCGAGAGCCAAGACATCAATCTTCTTCCAACCGGAATATCGACTTGAAGGCACTTCCAACTTCAACACATAGAAGGCAAGGGTATTGAAAATTCTTGAAAAGAATGACTTGGACACCTTTGTATCCACTGTGGTAGAGGAGCCTACCACTAATGCAGGGAGAGTCAACTTCAAGAAGAATTAATCAAAGGCTAAGAGGATCAGATATGACTCTGTTAAGGACAATCTCATGTTTGTGATCACACCATTGAATACCACAAAGGAGTGTTTTGATACACTCACGAATCTATATGAGAGAAGGCCCCAAGTCAAAAGAGGGATTTGAAGAAAAAGTTGTAGAACCTAATGATGGAGATGGATGAGTCTGTTTTATCTTTCTTCACAAAGATTTCACAAATGAAAGATCAAATTGCTATCATGGGTGTAGTGACAGATGAAGTTAACCTTCTTCAAACCGCCCTTGACGGGATCCCCTCCTGTTGGGAGACATTCTTGGCTGTGGTAAATGACCAAGAATATAAGCCCATATTCGAGAGGTTGTGGCATGGTTGCATTCAAGAAGAGGGATGCATCCATAGCAAGACAATGTGCACTAAGGAGGAGAATCTTTCCCTTGCGGTAAGAATGAAGAAAGGGAGGAAGCCATACGCTGCCAAGAAGTTCTTTCATGCAAAGAATAAGGAGTTCAAGAAATATTTTGACAAGTCAAAGGATCGATGTTTCTACTATCAAAATAAGGGCGATTATGCAAGGGAGTGCCATACAAGGAAGAAGAATGAAGAAAGGTTTCATACTTATACCACAATATAGGAAGATGAACCTTCTAAGAAGAAATCATTTGAGAAAAAGGATGATCGAAAGGAGTATTTACTTTAGTGCAAGAAATAATTTGATTCAGTGTGCATGTAATCCTTATTCCCCATGCAAAGACTCACTACCTATTGTATGAGTTTACTTTTGCAGTGTTTAAATTTGCAGTGAATAAAGAAGGACTCCAACAAATCTCCGCAAGGATGCATAGATCAAGAGGGGTCCCACATAAAACAATAAAAAATAAGTACATTGTATTTTGATTGTTATCTCCTATTATAAATCAGAACTAAAGGGTTCTGAATATTCTTATTGCTGTCATATTGAGATCGCTAATACTAGGATTAGGAATTGTGTTATGGTATAACATGTTGAGCATATATGTTGATTATATTTATTTTATTAGCAAATGGTGATGTTCATGCAATATATTATATGCATAAATATTTATGAATACGAGGTTGCATACAATTTCATGAGAGATGAATATAAGGCTACAATTTTATGAGATATATAGGGCTGCATATAACGCTGAAATATTCATATGAATACAAGGTTGCATGATAGTTCATAAGATACGGATATGGGGTTGCATAAATATTTTCATGAGCTATGAATATATGAGTGATATAGGATTGATTTAGGGCTAACAAATATTACATGAGATATGTATGGGGCTATCTTGAATCACTAATTAAAATGTGTACACAACTGTGTAAATCATTATCAATATATTGTAAGTATTCACATGAATAATATTCATGAGTATGAAAGGGTTCTAACCATTAGAATAATTTGTATTATAGGGAAAATCCATATTCCTTGAACTCCAAGTAGAGAATGAAATGAATGTGGAGTCATTTTGATGGTGGATCCGAAAAGAGAGAATATGGGGAAGTTCCTATGTTTCTTAGGAAGAAATCAGAATAGAAGACCTAATACTATTATGAGAGATGTGAAAACTCCTGAAGATATTTAACTTATCTTATTTTCATTCATATGGCAAGTAGAGATTTAGACATAGATGAGCATGAGTATCTGTGATGGAGGACCTAGATTATGAATCTCACATCTTGATGGTGAGAGGGAGAAGATAGATTCACTAGCTCTTGAAGAACTAGTAAAACTGGTTGATGAATCTCCTATTAATATGAGACCTGCATGATATTTATATTCAGAAGGAAATTGAGAACTGTATTCAAGAATATTCTTATGATTTTTGTGATTAGTTGTGGGGCGGTCACTGGATAAATATTTTTCTCAGTTAAAAGAAAAATATGCAGTAGAGTTGCTGAACAGGTTCGAGATGATGGACTGTAAGTTCATGGCCACACATATGAAGATAAATTTGAAGTTAATAATTCGTATTTCAGATTTGGAGGATCTAAAATTTAGTTGAGATGTATATGGTTAACACCGGGATCAATTATATTCTTTGCAGTCTGTACATAGACATGTACAAAAAAGCATGTGTTGTGGTACCTACTCGGTACGAGTGTATGTGGACTCAAATATGTTTCGGTCAGTGAAATAAATTTTTCAAAGATATATGGATTTTAACTAGTGTAGTGATCGAGAAAGATCACACACGTTGCTCTAGATAGAGCATGTTGTAAAGAAATAAATATTTATGATGTTCGTAGTCAGCTAGATTCGAGACATGGTACATAATCCACACTTGAGTAACATTTCCAACATTATTTCTAAGCCTCTGCTTGAGACAAGATAGGTATAGTACATAAAGACTCCTCCAGTTGAAGAGGGAGTATTCACGTGTCTTCACAGGAAGCAGTAGATAAAGTCCCCACCAGTTATTCATGTTACATGACTCAGACAGACATGGGCTATGATATATTATGGAGAGATTCCACATGAGTAGAGACATAGTCAAAGTATCAGAGACTATAGATACTCGAGAATAGTTATAATCGGGAATGTCAGAGAACAGTTAAACCTCTTGGAGAGGTTAGATAGGTATATAGTTGGATATATGTGGTACTATTTTATGAAATCACTAGGAAAGTGATCAAGCCTTGAAGAACATCACATAGAATGGAAATCCCACAAAGAACCTCTCTAGGTAGTAGAAGATTCTTGAACTCAACAAATGTTAAATATTGAAAGAAAAGATGAGATTTTCTTTCTACATGATATTACACATTTGATGTGTGTTGTTGTATATTATGGATTTAAAATCCATGGTTTCTAGTTTAGGGAACTTACATTATGTATCAGATCCAAATGATGCTACTATGTATAATTTGTTGGATGGTATATTAAGGTACTTAGCAGAGCTATTGTAATTTATGCTTACTCACTAAGTATATGTTTGTGTACCTTTGAGGTCCTTTAGAATAGGTTCTTTATTGTATTTGATACATGGTAGAACTATTGTTCTATCCAAATATTATTTTATCCTAAGATAAGCTATGGGTGTTAAAGTTAGTACTACAGAAGCAAAAGTAATTTTCGGATAGTACTACCAGCTGAGAAGCAGAGTAGATGAGAAAGTTACTTATGATGATTGGAGAGCATGACAATAATATGATGGTTGGAGAGAGTGACATACTTGTGATGACTGGAGAGCATGGCCATA
>LPNX010857554.1:20762-34756 GCA_001517045.1 Pseudotsuga menziesii
ATGTCCAAAACTAAATCGTCACGGCTACCCGCAAGGAATATGTGGGTTGAATGGAGTCTTTGAGGCTATTATTCATAATGCACCCGTAGGTGTAACAGAAATCGGTGCCCTGAGGTCACTTTTCAGGAGTTCCCGCTTCCTTTGGGTATTTTACCACCGTAATGGTTTGATCTAGGTGTTGGATTTTCACCTGATGGTTTGTCAATTTGGGAGAGTGAATCCTAATTATTCTATTCAATCAATAGATTTTGATACAGCTTGACTGATCAGAAGAACCACAGCCAAGTGTAGAGCATACACACCGGAGTCTTGTCAATTTTAGCAAATTTTGAGATGGGTGTTCTTGTTAAAAAGAAAACCCTCCAAGAACCTCTTTCGATCCAAGTGGATCTCAATCGGGGAATAAAAGAGGGGTTAATTTTATTAAAACTGAAGAAACAGTTGATGAAAAAGAAAACCAAGATACACAATGCCGGTTCTCTAATTAGTCCTACCACGCATCTCTTTCCCCTTTCGGGTCAATCGGGAAGTCATGGGGTAAGTATTAAATTACTTTGAAACCTTAGATATGGAATATGGAATTGATAATAAATCAAAGTATACTACCCTACAGATTAGAACTATGCTAGATTGCAAACAAAAAGGAACGAAAAGCAAAAAAATACACGGACGCAAATCCCCCCAGGGAGGATGGTGAATAGGCTCGAAAGAGCCTATTCGAAAGGACATTTTATTTTTATTAGCAGCGATTTACAATATCATAAAATTGAAATTGATGCACTTTGGTCCTTGTTATCTGGGATCCAAAGGCTTACAACAAGCTTGTAACAAGCTAGAATTAAAACACAACGGTGGGGGAAGCTTCTGGGAAGCTCTGGTTCGTCCAAGAGTCAAAAATTGGGCAGAGTCTCCCTCTCTTTTATGTTAGACCTGCTAAAAAACAACAAGAAATTAAAATCAAATGTGCCCAAACAAACTTTAAAAGTGTTTTGGGTCACCACGCTAATTACTAAGAAAAAACTAAGTAAAAATTGCTAAACAGGGGTAATCTAGTTTCTGCGAAAAAGGAACCAAGGAAAGCAATATTTCCTTGGGATATTGGCTTTTTGTTTGGGAAGCCAATGAGATGTGCACTTTTATTGCAGAATATGAAACTTTAAAGTACAGCAAAGGAAACTACCTTAAAAGCAAGCTACAAATTTTCTTTAAAATGCTTGCAAAAAAGAGGATAATTTCAGCTAGATCTCTTAAAATATGACTTTATATGCAAAACGAAATTGAGATCTAAACTTAAGAAAGGATATTAATAACTAGATCTATATGTAACTTTATTTATGAGACAGATCTAAGAAATAAGATTCTTTAAAAGTAACCAATTTGAAGAGAAATTAAGATTTTGAAGGAGGAAAAGGAGAAGAGAAGTGCTTGTTGCTGAAGCAGATCTACAAAAGAAACTTGTTAGTGAAGCACCGAGGGGCATAATATTCACAATCTCTGTTGGAAAACCAGTGGAATCAAAGCTGAACCACAACTCTTCCAATCACGACAAACCTGTAGGCTACACAACAAATCCTGCAAACAAAACCATTAAATTTGAAGATAGATATGAGAAGTAGATGATACAGCATGCAAATAATCTTATTTAGCATGCAAATATTAGCTCATTCCAAACATATGTAGAAAAATAGAAGTAAGTAAGCTTACTTACAATGATCTATCCCTATGATTCCAATAACCATTCAGGCAGACAACAGTTAAGTGCAATTTTTTTTAAAAATAACAGTTTCACCTCAAATGCAGCATGATAATGATGATCCACACATGAAAGGTACTCCACAATTTAGCCTCCAAAGCTTCTCTTTATTTCAACAAATGATGATCAATACAAAATTACAATAGCAAGCCCTTCAATCCAGCTCTAACTAGCTTGGAAGAGGCAGCTTGTGCTTCATTTATACAAAAAACAGGAGATCCAGCCCAGGGGGGTGCAAATGCCAGGGAGACAAACCACTGTAGCTGAAGGAGAGTCCATCAATGCCTGATCTATGTCTAACTGAGCTTGATCTGAGTCTCACTGAGTGCAACTGTCAATCGGAGAGCTGATTTGACTGACACCTCAACCTGTTGATTGAAGCATCCACCAAAAAGCATCCATATGAGCCCACATGTGTGGAGGAGAGAGAGAGGGTGAAATTCCCCATAAAGGATGCTGAAGATAAACTTTGGATCTGTCCAGATCACCTCCTTCAGTCAAGGACTTGTCAGATCTAGTCAATCTGATTCAGATCTGACTGATTTCAATCAAATCGACTGAGAATCCACTGATCTAGGATTTTGGATTTGTTCCATTATTCATCAATTTATTAATTAAAACAATCAATAAATGATTTTTGGGGCTATCTGACCCGAGTGATGGAAAATCACTCAAAACTAGGAAATAGTGGGTCTATAGGTTTAAACTTTACTGGGTGCTCTTAGCTTGAAAACGAGCACCTACATGACTGAATCTAACTTCCAAGCCCACTTTTATTACAAAACCAAATTTTCCAATTAAACTATTAAAAAATAGCCTAAGTTTTGGAAAAATTAAATTTTAATAAAAAACACTGAAAAAATTAAAAAATTGAAAATATCTAGGGGGACTTAGACATGTTCATATGACTCGACCATGATGCCTAGCATGTTTATACATTGACACATAGACTCTAATAACCTCAATAGGCCTAAATTCCAAGCCGACCACCCCAACTTTGGAGGTATGGAGTGAAAAACTCAGAAATTATCAGTCGTTTATTCAACAACCAATAATAACCAAGGGAAAAAACACCCTGGGCTGATCGGATTGACAAATAAAGTCTAAGAGACCGAGTGTTTTACAGAAACTATCATGCTAGATCATTTATTACAATTCCCCCATGGGGTACGAACATGTGATATAGTACAACAAGCACTTCCTAGAAGTACTTCCAAAGGTCTTCTGAAGTCCGAACAAGTTATCCTTGTCCGGTTGACTAGGCTCACTTGATAAAAAACCACTAAGTACAACTTAGGTGGTAACAGGAACCAGCAATGATGAGGGCACACATGTGGTTGGTTGATTGAGCTAGAGTTCTCATGTGGGTGTGAAAGCCCCAATTTGACTAGGCATTTGTCCAACTAAGCAGCCCTAGTCCACCCCATAGTGTATTAAAGCTTAAAAGGAAATATAATTGAGTAAGTAGTGTAATTAGGGATTAATGAGTTAGATTACTGTTATAAAACCCTACCTTAATCCAATCAACTAAGTACAACTCACAAAATGATGGAGGCCTTGGAAATAATGGCTCAAGTCACCTCAAATACATAATTGAGAAATTACAATTTATTTGTCCACATGAATCAAGGAAAAGAAGGAAATACTCATGGGATAAAACCTTCCCTAAAAAATGGACATGGGGCTGGACCTGCAATGAATAACAACAAATTACCATCCTTCACTCACCCAAAGCAAAGATCTCAGGTAGGTGAAGGTCTTCTCTATGAAAGCCTTGGTAAAAATATCAGCAGTTTGCGCGGTGGATGGGAAATACTGTAGTGAGATCACCCTGTCACGCACTAAGCCTCGAATGTAATGCATGTGTATCTCAATATGTTTTGTTCTCTATCTCTGTACTGGATCAATACATATTTTGACGGCACTTTGATTGTCCACCCAAATGTTGGTTGGAGAATCAATTGTGACACCAAATTCCCGGAGAATTCCCTGCAACCAAACACACTGTGTAACAACATTGACTACTTCCCTCTACTCGGCCTCTAATGATGAAAGTGAAATGGTGTACTATTTCTTACTTGACCAGCAAATGGGACCTTCATCAAACATAAAGACAAAACCTGAAGATGAATTCTTGTTAGTGGGATCTCTAGCCCAATCTGAATCAGAAAATCCAGCTAGTTGAAGTGAGGAACTAGCCGTGTAGTGCACCCCGAAATTATTGGTTCCTTGGACATACTGAAGAATTATTTTTGCTGCTATCCAATGGAGCTCATGTGGTAGACTAGTTGTTTGTACAGTGTAATATCCACCAATGGAGAATTGCCAAATTCATGCATTTTAAAACTAGAAAGAAAGGGAGACTTGGTTGCCTTACACTCAACCATGTTAAACTTCTTTAGCAGGTCTGAAGCATATTGTTGTTGACTCATCTTGATGCCCCTTTCATTTTTCTCTTTGACACCTCCACTTGCAAAACATTTGTTGAGAGAAGTGTGAAATTTGAAGAAGAGCTAATTCATGATTTCGAGCTTGCATTGGGGGAATGCTCGTCTCCTCAACCATTCGAAGATGTAAGTGATGATACATGCTTTGTTTTTTTATTATATGTCTGATATAAATGTTGCTGAACATGATATTGTTGTAGATGACTCACCATCTAGTCCTAAGTGGGCTGAAAAAAATGTACAAGCAGCTAGGGAATTGGAAGGAAATCCCCATGAGCCTAGGAAGACTAGATCACAAACTAGTAGAGCTTCCTTTGCAAGTGATATTGCTCTTGCTGAGTAGTGTTATATGCAGATTGGGTCTGATCCTCAGACATATTAGAAAGCTTGTAATGAACCTAGATGGAAATCATCAATGGAAGATGAATTTCAGTCCCTCTAAGAGAATAATACATGGCAATTGGTTCCCCTTCCTCCCAGGAGGAAGCTTGTTCAATGCAAATGGGTTTTCAAAGCCCAAAAATTACCTTAACAATCCTAGGTCTGTCATGGCAAATTCACTATGCAAAGATGAATTGATTTGGCTAATTTAATTGGTGCAACTACCTGCAATGAGGAGATCATCAACATAAAGAACAATGACCTACAAAATACCATCATGTTGCTGCAAATACACATTAGGGTCTGATTTTCATCTAGTGAAACCAATAGAGAGCAAAAAAGCATCCATTTTTGCATACCAAGCCCTAGGGGCTTGCTTGAGTCCATACAATTATTTCTTCAACCTACATACCAATGAAGGATCCTCTTGGAAACTTTTAGGCTGCTGCATATAGATCTCTTCCTGTAGCTCACCATGCAAGAAAGCACTCTTAACATCCATGTGGTGAAATTCCCAACCTTTACTAGTTGCCAGCGCTAGAAATAGTCTAATTGAGTCCATCTTAGCAACCGGTGCAAAGGTCTCTATGTAATCAACAACATGGACCTGACAATAGCCCTTAGAAACTAATATTTCCTTATGTTTCAGATCAGAACCATCAGCAGCAAGTTTGGTCCGGAAAACCCATTTGCATTGAACAAGCTTCCTCTTGGGAGGAAGGGGAACCAATTCCAATGTATTGTTCTCTTGGAGGGACTAAAATTCATCTTCCATTGCTGATTTCCATCTAGGGTCATTACAAGCTTGCTGATATGTCTGAGGATCAGACCCAATCATCATATAACAGTGATCAGCAAGAGGAATCATCCCCGACATACGAGGAAATGGAATAGCTTTCTTTTAGAGTGTCCAAGTTGGAAGATATGATTAAAGGAAATGTGAAAATTGATGACTTTGCTAAATTGGAAAAGAAGATGGCTACTAAAGAGGATCTCAAAGGGATGGCTAATAAATATAATCTTCAAGACTTGAAAGATTTTATGAAGGATATCATACATAACTTTATTCCTCAATTATCTACTCAAGAAGAGGATGGCTAATAAATATAATCTTCAAGACTCGAAAGATTTTATGAAGGATATCATACATAACTTTATTCCTCAATTATCTACTCAAGAAGAGGATAAGGAGGAAAAAGATTACTTATTCCAGCCACGTCTGGAGAAAATTGAAAAACAATCGGAGAGTAGGAAGTTGGAGTCCTCAAAAGTTGATGATTCACTAAAACATCATGGGCTTAATTTAGGTCCAAGAAACTACTTTATCCCCAAGATTGACATGAGAAATTTTGATGGCAAGGATCCAATCACGCAGATTTTTCATATGGAGCAATTCTTTGATTTACACTAGGTGCCCACTATGCAAAAGGTAACTATTGCATCCTTGTCTTCAGAACCTGATCAATTTGTATGGTACCAATGGATTTGTGACTGTAAAAGTGAGTCTATTATCTATTGGTCTATATTTACAGAATAATTGATTGCACATTATGGGGATATAAATAGCAACACCTTCTTCAGTCATTTGGCAAATCTCAAGCAAAAAGGTTCAGTTATAGAGCACATCAAGCAATTTCAACAGCAAAGTCTCAGAGTGGAGAATATTTCAAAAGATAATTTGTGAGATATCTTTATTGGAACCTTTAAAGATAACATTAAACATGAGGTGTGTCTCTTCGAACCATCATTGCTAGAGAATTCTTTCATGATGGCAAGGAAGGTTGAAAATAAAAATATGGCAATTACTACTAGAAAGGCCTTCTCCATCACATAGAGAGAAAATAATGTTCCTTCTTCTAAGCCAACACA
Source organism: Pseudotsuga menziesii (assembly GCA_001517045.1). Taxonomy (NCBI): domain Eukaryota; kingdom Viridiplantae; phylum Streptophyta; class Pinopsida; order Pinales; family Pinaceae; genus Pseudotsuga; species Pseudotsuga menziesii. The sequence continues at coordinate 27,213 of LPNX010857554.1, forward strand.
AAGGTTGACACCCAAACAACTAGACGAAAGAAGAGAAAATGGATTATGCTTTAATTGTGACAGCAAGTATAATAAGGGACATAAGTGCAACGAGAATAAATTATTCTACATAGATTGTGAAAAAGAAGAATCGAAAGAAGAGGAAGCATCTCAAGAAGAGGCAACTTGAGAAGAAATAGAAGAGGCTACTTCATAAAAAATTACTCCCACCATATCTTGTCATGCATTGGATGGAATTATCACTCCTCAAACTCTCAAGATAGAAGAACACATCAAAAGTAAGAAGGTAATAGTGTTGATTGATTTTGGTAGTACTCATAATTTCATTCACTGTAAATTAGTCAAAGTTCTTAATTGCTTTGTTTATCCAGCACCAGAGTTTCAAGTAATGATTGCATATGGAGGAACTATAAATTGCTCAAGGAAATGCCATAATCTCAATATGGCTATGGGGGAATATGTATTGAATAGTCCAATGGTTGTGATCCCAATGGGGGGTGCTGATGTTGTCATTAGGTGTCCAATGATTACAATCATTGGGAACAATGGATTTTAATTTTCAGAAACTTTTCATGAAATTTTCATGGGAATCACAGGAAAACCAAGCAAAGTGATAAGCTCTAATGGTATGGAAAAGTTGTTAAAAAAGGGACATCAAGGTGTAGTTGCACAATTATGTTCATTAGATGTTCAAACCTAAAAGTTCCCTATCTCCCCAGATATCCAAAGGGTCATTAATAAGCATTCCAAGGTATTTGAATATATTCCCAAAATTCCACCTATTCTTTACTGTTATCATACTATCCACTTAATTCCAAGCAATGTTCCTGCTAACATCATACCTTACCATATCCCTATATCCAAAAGAGTGAAATTGAGCGTATGGTGGCTGAAGCATTAGAGGCTGGCATAATTAGGCCGATGTCTCCTAATTATAGAGAGATCAACAAGATCACCATTAAAGATAAGTTTCCCATTCCCTTCATTGATGAATTGTTAGAAAAATTACATGGAGCAGTTATCTTCACAAAGTTGGATCTTCATTCTGGGTATCATCAAATTCAAATGAAGGATGAAGAAATCCCCAAAACAACATTCAAAACTCATGAAGGTCACTATGGATTTTTGGTCATGCTATTTGGTCTAACAAATGTACTTTCCACATTTCAAGGTTTGATCAATTCTATTTTCAAGCCTTTCTTTATAAAATTTGTGTTGGTATTCTTTGATGATATACTAATCTATAGCAAGTCTTGGGGAGAACATGTTCAACATGTTGACAGGGTACTACAACTACCAAAGGAGAAAGAACTGTATGCAAAACCCTCAAAATGTTTCTTTGGGATAAAGGAGGTAGAGTATTTGGGTTATATTGTATCTCATGAAGGTGTCAAGGTAGACCCTAAAAAAATTAAATCCATGTTCGACTCCCAAAACTCTGAGGACTCTTCGAGGATTCTAAGCTTTGACACGGTACTACCACAAGTTTTTTCGGAACGATGGAAGAATAACAACTTCTCTAACATCGTTGCTGAAGAAAGATGCATTTTCTTGGACTCCATAGGAAACTCAAGCCTTTCAACAACTCAAAGAGGCCATGTGTAAAGCTCCAGTTGTGTCATCACCAGACTTCACAAAAACCTTTATTATGGAATGTGATGCTTCAGGAAATAGAATTGGAGTTGTACTAATGCAAGAAGGACACCCTCTTTCCTTCACAAGTCATCCAATCAAGGGAAATAACTTGAAAAATCCCATTTACGAGAAGGAAATGTTGGCAATACTACATGCCTTGAAGCAATGGTGCCCCTACATTACAGGGAGACGTTTCAAGGTTAAAAATGATCATGATAGCCTTAAAGACTTCTTGGAACAAATGCTATTTTTCAGAAGAGAAACAAAAATGGGTAACAAATATGTTGGGAAATGACTTTGAAATCATCTACAAAAAGGGGAAGTAAAATGTTGTCGCAGATGCACTCTCCAAGAAAGATGAGGATGTTGAAGCATTACTCTATGCTATTTCAATCATCCAACTAGATTGGATAGCTGAAGCAATGGACAAATGGAAAAATGATGAAAAAATATGGACATTTACTCAAAAGATGCAGCAGGATCCCAGTGCCTCTAATACATTTAAGTGGAAAGATGAATTCCTATGGTACAAGAATCACTTATATCTTGGTAAGAGTTCCCATCTCAAGCAAAATGTAGTTTCTTAATTCCACTCATCATCGATAGAAGGGAACTCAAGTTTTTTAAAAACCTACCACGGTGTAAAGAAAGATTTTTTTGGGATGGTCTTAAAACTGACGTACACAAATTTGTGACAGAATGTTTGGGTTGCCAACAAAATAAAGTGGAAACAATTAAGACCCATGGTCTCCTACAACCACTTTCCATTCCAAGCCAAAGGCGGACAGAGGTCTCAAAATTTTTTATCACAGGTTTACCAAAGTCAAAAGGGAAGAGTGTCATCATGGTGGTTGCTGATAGACTAACAAAATATGCACACTTCTGTGCACTATCTCACCTCTTCAAAGCAAGCACGATCGCCAATTATTTTATGGAGACAGTACAAAAACTACATGGCACTCCAAATACTATAGTAAGTGACAGGGATCCCTTTTTCACTAGAAATTTTTGGACCGAAGTATTTTCTTGTTTGGGTATTCAGTTGGCTCATAGCTCATCTTATCACCCTCAATCTCATGGACAAACAAAGATAGTAAACAAATGTTTCGAAGGGTATCTTCGATGTTTTGGAGTTGATAAATGACCCCATTTATGGCACTTTATGGCTATCATCCACCATCCATCACATATTCAATAAGAGACTCCTTTAAGGTTCAAGCAGTAGAAGACCACATGGAGAATCAAAAGCAAGTTCTTAAACTCTTAAAGGACAACTTGAACATAGAAAAAAATTGAATGAAACAACATGTATATCAACACCGTAGTGAACAAAAATTTAATGTGGGGGATTAGGTGTTTTTAAGACTACAACCATACAAACAGATGCACTTGAATAGCACCAAGAAGGATAATAAGTTATCACGTAAATACTATGGTCCCTACAAGGTGTTACAAAATATTGGTAGTATGGCTTACAAATTGGAACTACCTGCATCTTCACGAGTCCATCCAGTTTTCCAGGTTTCCTGTTTAAAGAACGTAACCAGTGACAAGCTACCAGTTCAAGCGATATTACCAAAACTTGATGAGGAAGAAAAAATAATCTTGGAGCCTAAAGAAATTACTAAGATATGAACTAGACAAATTCAAAATTAATTAATTTCAGAGTACCTCATTTAATGGTAGAACTTACCCGCAAAAGATTCAACATGGGAAAATGAGTCCTTTATACAGCAGCATCCAGAACTAAAAATTTCCCGCAAAAGATTCAACATGGGAAAATGAGTCCTTTATATAGCAGCATCCAGAACCACTTCGACATTGAGGACACCACTTTTTGAAGGGGAGGGGCATGTTAAGCCGTTAATGATGACACATTACACCATATAGTGTTGCGCATTACTCCCTATATTGTGGTGCATTGCATATTATTTATTTCAGCTTGGGTCGTCGAGTGACTGCGATTTGACCTAATTCATGTGCATGGAGTGACTGCGATTTCCACCCTTGAACTGAAGCTGCTCGTTGGCCCCTTCCTACAGGAGAATACACTCTTTCTTTCAGGCTACGACTTGGAAGGCCTTCTAGAATATTGGGTCGTCGAATTTATGTTTTTGATCAAATTCATGGATGGGACTTGAAACCTGTTCGGTTCTCTCTTTCTACATCTGATGGTCAGCATGCTATACGAGAATGCTATTTGGAAGAGCCTGCTGATGTTGAGGGTAATAGCATTGTGAGTTACGCTCGAGAAAACTGGACTGACTATTATGTTGACGAGTTTGAGGTTAAGAACGAGAACAAAGTGACAGAAGTTAAGTTCTCCATGACACAAATTGATTGCACACATTCCAAAGGTGGTCTTTGCTTAGACATTGTTTCAATTGTTCCCAGCAAGCTTCGGAAGGAGACAATGAAGGATTTGTAAATATTAGGTCTTTCCCCAAGACGGTTTGGGCAGTTTAAAAATGCAGTAATATTGACATGCCAGTTTCCATTTATAATCTGAGAATTCCCATACTGTGAGTCATCGCTACTGTTTGTGTGTAGATAGGAAGCTGATTGCAGGCAATAGAGTTAGTAAAATAAGGAAGATATAGTACGAGCATCTGCACTTGATGTATTTGCTGATTAAATAGCATGAAATTTATCTGTTTCTGCTCTCATACATTCACGCAGAGACTGATATGCGTTTTGAGCTATTTGGACCATTGCTGTGACTGAATTTGAAGAGCTGCATGCATTGGTGGAAAGTGCTGCCTGAGTGGAGCTGAATGTGTTGATTGAAGCTGCGTGGAGTGAGATGAGAGGTTGCTCAATCAAATGGAGATAATGCGTTTTGGAATACACAAACCCTAATCTCTACCCTAGCTATTTGCGTGGAAGTTTAACTGGAAAGTTTGTGAATGTTTTTCATATGCAGTAAAAGAAGTGATATGGCTGATGTATGAGCCTGAATAGAGTGAGTCTGTTGTATGAGCCTGAGCTTGTTGTATGAGCTGTGATTTCCATGTGAATATTGTTGCTGCGATCTCAAGAGTTCCAGACAATTGCTGCTGCTAATCACTTGATTTTGAAGAAGTATATAGTTTGGTGCTTGATTTTTTGTGCACTTATATCCTTTGCACACTAATATATTAGCTTCTGGTGCCTCCAGGAATAACATATTCTGTAGAGTATATATTGTATAAAAAGGAATGTTGTTGTATATTTGAAGCTCGTATATTTTGTATATTGAAGAAGCTTGTGTATGCTCACCTGAAGCTTGCATTGTATTCACCTTGGCAGAGACTGTAGACCTGCAAAGTTATTGTTTTTCTATTTCTCTGTCATATCAAGTTCATTATTGTAAATTACACTAACAGTTGTAAAAGATGCACTCTTTGGCATCTAGTATTGGTGCTGCCCTTGCTGGCAAAGACCAATCCAAAGACCCTTCCAAGGGAGATTGCAGCAAGAGAGGCATAGGAAGAAGAAACTCCAGAGGCAGAGGGGGCAGAAACAACTTCAACAAAAGATCTGATTTGCAGTGCAAGCGTTGTGGAAAGACTGGGCACACATCAGATCAGTGTTGGGCTTCGTGGGACTCCATCAAAGACAAGCATAAACAGAAGAAAGATGATAATAAAAATCAAGATGCTAGTAAATCTTCTGATTCTGCTCATTGTATTGTTGCACATTGTAATCTTGGAATTAATGAAATGACTTCACTTTCCTCTTACAAATATTGTTGGCTGCTTGATACTGGTGCAACATCACACATGACATTTAGAAAAGAATGTTTTGAAGAACTTAATGAAACAATAGATGGCATAGTTTACTTTGCAGATAAGTCAAGTCTTAAACCAAAGGGAACGGGCACCATTCGACTGAAGATGCCTGGATTCCCTGATTTCTGATTGAAGAATGTTCTCTATCTTCCAGAGTTGCAGAGAAGCATGCTGTCCTTGGTGGAGATTCGACAGCGAGGCCATTCCATCTACATGTTTGATGGAATCGTTGAAATAAGAAAGTCCTCTGACAACCAAGTTATCATGACTAGATACGAAGATGGAAAGCTGCTGAAGCTAAAGGGTTCATCTGCAAGAGTTCAGAACTATGCCTACCTCTCTCAGCATGGAGAAGGTAATTTGTCATCTAGTTCATTGTGGCATGCAAGATTTGGTCATCTAAATTATAACAGTCTTCGTTTGTTGAGAAAGAATGGTGTATTTGGTTTGCCCACCATTCCCAAAGAGAAGAACAAATGTGATGCATGTATATTAGGGAAACATAGTAAGCTGCCATTCCATGCATCTAATTTCAGAGCAAGTAGGAAATTAGAATTAGTGCATTCTGATTTATGTGGCCCAATGCCAACTCCTTCTGCAAATGGGAATAAGTATTTTATGACATTTGTTGATGACTACTCAAGAATGTGTTGGATTTACTGTTTAAAGACAAAATCAGAAGCATTTCAAACATTCAAAGACTTTCATGCATTGATAGAAAAACAAGCATAATAAAAAATTGGTACACTTCGTACTGATAATGGGAAAGAATACACTTCAAATGCTTTTGAAGATTATCTTTGTCAACATGGAATTGCACATCAGACTACAGTTCCCTATAATCCTCAACAAAACGGTGTAGCAGAAATAATGAATAGAACCATAATGAATATGGTTCGCTCAATGATGTTTTTCAAGAATGTAAAACTAATGTTTTGGGGTGATGCAGTAAAATGTGCAGCCTATTTGAGAAATAGAAGTCCCTCAAATGCTCTTGATAAAAAGACTCCACATGAAATGTGGTTTGGCCATCTCCCTTCAGTCAGGCATCTCAGAGTTTTTGGTTCCACCTATTATGCCTTGATTCCAAAGGAGCAAAGAAACAAGCTTGGTGCTCGAAGCAGATAATGTATTTTCCTGGGGTACGAAGAATACTCCAAAGCATACCGTTTGTATGATGAGGTAAACAAGAAATTTTTTATTTCCAGAGATGTCATTTTTCTTGAGACTAATAAAAATGACCAGTCCATTGAGAGACAGCTTGATCATTTGGAAAGTTATCCTCATCCAAAGACATATTCTGAAAATGAATATGAAATTCCAAACCTTGAAGGGGGGATTCCTATTCTAGATCAACCTTTGGAATTTCCATATGAAGCACCAACTCCCTCGCATGAAGAAGTTCCTGCTACTTCACCTGATCAAGAGGTTCAACTGGATGATGTGATTGAGAGAATTGAAAGACTCTCAATCAATGATGAAGCACCACCAGTTGATCAACCAGGACCATCATGGAAGATTCCTAAATGGGCCACAAAGACACTTGAAAGTGTCCATCCGGATGAAGTTGGAAAGACGGGAACGAGAATTTCGAAAAGACGGGAATGAGAAGTTCGAAAAGACATGGAGGAGGAGCAGATAATTTAGGTGATGACATGGATGTATCATTTGATTGTGAATTTAATTTATCTGCTAAATTTGAACCAACTTCCTTTGAAGAAGCTTCTACTCAAGTTGAGTGGAAAGAAGCTATGCAGAATGAGTATGATGCACTCATGAAGAATGGAACTTGGAAGCTGGTTGACCCTCCAGTTGGAACCAAACCAATTGGCTGCAAGTGGGTGTACAAGAACAAATACAGATCAGATGGCTCACTTGACAAGCACAAAGTGAGGCTTGTAGCAAAAGGCTATGCACAGAAGGAAGGAATTGACTATGAAGAAACGTTCTCTCCTACAGCAAAATGGGCTACCATCCGTACCTTACTCTCTTTAGTTGCTCAGAAAGGGTGGAAAGTTCATCAGATGGATGTGAAGACCGCTTTCTTGAATGGAGACTTGAAAGAGAATGTCTTCATGTCTCAGCTAGAAGGATTTGTTGTGAAAGGAAAAGAACAAAAGGTATGCAAGCTTGTCAAAT
>LPNX010857554.1:35492-63424 GCA_001517045.1 Pseudotsuga menziesii
GTTATTACCTATCATGTTGGTTGGAGAATCAATTGTGACACCAAATTCTCAAAGAATTCCCTACAACCAAACACATTATGCAGCAGCATTGATTGCTTCCTTGTACTCGGCCTTTACTGATGAAAGTGAAATGGTGTACTGTTTCTTAGTTGACCAGAAAATGGCACCTTCAGCAAACATAAAGACAAAACCTGAAGTTGACTTCTTGTTAGTGGGATCTCCAGCCCAATATGAATAAGAAAATCCAGCTAGTTGAATTGAGGAACTAGCTGTGTCATGCACCCTGAAATTCTTGGTTCCCTGGACATACTGAAGAATTATTTTTGATGCTCTCCAATGGAGCTCATGTGGCAGGCTTGTTTCTTGTAGAGTGTAATATCCACCGGTGGAGAATTGCCAAATTCAAGCATTTTAATACTAGAAAGAAAGGGAGACTTGGATGCCTTACACTTAACCATGTTAAACTTGTTTAGCAAGTCTGAAGCATACTATTGTTAAATCAGCTTGATGCCCCTTTCATTTTTCTCTTTGACACCTCCACTTGTAATACATTTGTTGAGAGAAGTGTGAAATTTGAAGAAGAGCCAATTCCCGATTTTGAGCTTGCAGCGGGGGAATGCTCCTCTCCTCAACCTATCAAATATGTAAGTGATGATACATGCTCTGTTTTTTCTGATATGTCTGATATAATGTTGTTGAACATGATATTACTGTAGATGACTCACCATGTAGGCCCAAGTGGCCTGTAAAAATTGTACAAGCAACTGGGAAATTGGCAGAAAATCCCCACGAGCTTAGGAAGACTACATCAAAAACTAGTAGAGCTTCCTTTGCAAGTGATAGTGCTCTTGCTGAGCACTATTATATGCTGATTGGGTTTGATCCTCAAACATATCAACAAGCTTGTAATGACCCTATATGGAAATCAACAATGGAAGATGAATTTCAGTCCCTCCAAGAGAACAATGGCCTGAAAAAATTGTACAAGCAGCTGGGAAATTGGCAGAAAATCCCCATGACCTTAGGAAGACTAGATCACAAACTAGTAGAGCTTCCTTTGCAAGTGATAGTGCTCTTGCTGAGCATTGTTATATGCTGATTGTGTTTGATCCTTAGACATATCAGCAAGTTTGTAATGACCCTAAATGGAAATCAACAATGGAAGATGAATTTCAGTCCCTCCAAGAGAAAAATACATGGGAATTGGTTCCCCTTCCTCCCAAGAGGAATCTTTTTCAATGCAAATGGGTTTTCTAACCCCAAAAATTGGCTTAGCAATCCTAGGTCTGTCATGGCAAATTCACTAAATAAGATGAATTGATTTGGACAATTGAATTGGTGCAACTAACTGTAATGAGGATATCATCAACATAAAGAAAAATGACCTACAAAATACCATCATGTTTCTGCAAATACACATTAGGGTCTGATTTTCATATAGTGAAACCAAAAGAGAGAAAAAAGCATCTATTTTTGCATACCAAGCCCTGCGGGCTTGCTTGAGTCCATACAATGATTTCTTCAGCCTACATACCAATGAAGGATCCCATTGGAAACCTTCAAGCTGCTGCATATAGATCTCTTCCTGTAGCTCACCATGTAAGAAAACACTCTTAACATCCATGTGGTGAACTTCCCAACCTTTACTAGCTGCCAGCGCTAGAACTAGTCTAATTGAGTCCATCTTTGCAACCGGTGCAAAGGTCTCTGTGAAATCAAAACCATGGACCTGAGAATATCCCTTAGAAACTAATCTTTCATGATGTTTCAGATCAGAACCATCAGTAGAAATTTTTTTCTGGAAAACCCATTTGCATTGAATAAGCTTCCTCTTGGGAGGAAGGGGGACTAATTCCCATGTATTGTTCTCTTGGAGGGACTGAAATTCATATTCCATTTCTGATTTCCATCTAGGGACATTACAAGCTTGCTGATATGTCTAAGGATTAGATCCAATCATCATATAATAGTTCTCAGCAAGATCACTATCACTTGTAAAGGAAGCTCTACTAGTTTGTGATCTAGTCTTCCTAGGCTCATGGGCATTGCCTGACAATTCCCCAGTTGCTTGTACAATTTTTTCATCCCACTTGGGCCTAGATGGTGAGTCATCTACAACAATATCATGTTCAGGAACATTTATGTCTGGCATATCAGAAAAAATAGAGCATGTATCATCACTGACATCTTCGAATGGTTGAGGAGAGGAGCATTCCCTCGGTGCAAGCTCGAAATCAGGAATTGGCTCTTCTTCAAATTTCATACTTTTCTCGACAAATGTATTGCAAGTGGAGGTGTCAAAGAGCTTGTAACCTTTGGTTTCTTCACCATACCCAACCATAATACATTCCTTTCTTTGTGGTTGCAAGGCTTTCCTCTTTTCAGAGGGGATTGTAGCCCATGCTCTAGTCCCGAAAATTCTGAAATTTGAGACATTTGGCTTTTGACCAAACCATAACTCGTAAGGTGTCATTCATTTTACTGATTTATGAAAGAATTTGTTTTGTATGTGAGCAGCACAACTAATGGCTTCATCCCATGGCTTGGGAATTATATCCCTTGCTTCTTTCATGCAAGTTGCCATCTCCTTGAGTGACCTATTCTTCCTCTTAGCCACACCATTTTAATGTGGTGTGTAGGGAGTTGAGTGTTGCATTTGGATGCCACTCTCCTCACAAAGTTGCTGTAGGTTCTTTTTCACATACTCCTTCCCATTATCAGTCCTAAGGACCTTAATCTTATTTCCACCCTGATTTTCTACCAATGCCTTCTAAATCTTCAAGTGTTCAAACACCTCAGACTTCAATTTAAGGAAGTACACCCAGCAAAATCGAGAGTAATCATCTATGAATGTAAGAACATACCTCGATACACCATATGATGGAGTGGGAAATGGACCAATCAAGTCTGAATGCACCAACCCAAGTGGTTGTGTTTCTCCCCTTGCCTTCCCCTTCTCATAGCTTTGTTCAGGATGCTTCCCAACTACACCCAATGCATGCTCCATTTGATGATCTGATTTGTGGAAGACCTTGCATCATCTCATCTATGTGTAGTGCCTAGAGGTACTTGTAGTTCATGTGACAAAACCTCTCATGCCATAGATTCGAAACCTCATTGGCATGTGATAGAAGTGCTTGGTCATTGGAAGTGGGGAGGAATTTCAAAAACTTGTACATCCTCTCATGATGATCTGCATACCCAATTGCAATGACTTGGTTTGTTGAGATCTCTGTAATCTATACCATGTATGGTGTGAAGGTCACTCTCTTTGGCTCTCTTGTATGGGTCATCTGATAGAATAACAAAAAATTTGCTGCAAGGTATGGTACATACAATACATCACTAAAGTAGCCATGCTCTAAATCAATCCTCCCAATCCCCTTGGTCTGGAGTTCTGAATCATCCCCCATTCGAATTGCTGGGCCAGCATTCGAACTCATGGAGGAGAAGAGCTCTCTCTTGGCCACCATGTGCATGAAAGCCCCCAAATCAATGAAAAAACATGAATATTTAGAGATACCTGCTACCAAAGCATGACATTTCTCATTGCTCTCATTTGAACTGGAGTTGCCATTCTTCTTCCTTGCGCTGTCAAGGTCTGGAATGTTGTTCTTCTCCAGCAGCTGCGCCATGGTGTCAATGGTATTTTTCATGCATGATCTCTCTGGATTCCATCTCTTGTGGAAATAGGTGCATTTGGCCTTCTCTTTTCCCTTCTTTTCCTTCTCCTTGGAAGGATTCGAACTTGCATCACTGGATTTGGGTTTTTCTGGGTTTTTCTTCTTATCTGGTAGCTTTGAATTTTTGGAGTTGGGATTACCCTTTGAGGAATTTGAAACTCCCACTGCTAGTGATTGATACTTGGTCTTGATGGTGCCCATTTGGACAAGATTGTCTTGATCCTTAGTGAGTGACTCCACGAAGTTTGCTAGACTTGGCATTTAATAGTTTCGAAGTGTTAACTTGCCGTAGTGGAATGTACTCACAAAAATTGAGAACTCTGGCCCCAACTTCGAAATTATAGACAAGATAAATTGGTCCTCTTTCTTTTCAATGCCACATTGCTTCAGCTGCAACACAAGTGACTTAAAATTGGTGAAGAAGTCCTGGATAGTGTCATAGTGCGTTGGGCACAAGCTGATAAGCTCATTCTCAAGCTGGTGACCACGTAGTTCATTGGTTTCCCCAAACAATGTCTCTAGTTTTACCCATACCTCATTGGGTGTTGTCAAACTTTCAATGTGGAACAATAGGTCTCTTGAGATGCTCAAACACAACAATCCAAATCCCTCATCAAACCTGTTGAAGTACTTAGCTTTCTCAACTACAAAATTCGGTTCCACCTCAGTGCCCATGGTAACTCTGTAAAGCCCTTTGGCTCTTAGCTGAATCACCATCTCTGCCTTCCAATCAAATAAATTGAAGGGTGTTAGCATGATGTGGGTATCCTCCATTTCTTCGTGCACTGATGATGAAGAAATTGCCGAATGTTCTGCAAAAACACAATTCGATTTTATCTGGAACTCCACTAAAAATGAAGCTCAAATCATTCTGAAACTAAAAAATATCCAACAAGATCTGTTACCATGTGATACATTTGAACCACAGGAGAATCTAGGAGTGTTAGTGAAGCTCACAAATCAAATTTGGTGCAACAACTAGCAATAACCATCAATTGAGAAGAAAATTACACACACAATGTGAACAAAAATGAGATAATTCTGGACTGTCTAACCATGAAACAGGTTATTATCAGGAATATATGACAACATAGGAGTTTTGTGAGGCTTTGAAAGCCAATTGTGAGCATACGATTCAAAATTGCCAAATTGTCATCAAACCCCCCTAGGTGGCCAATCAAGCCCCAAATCAACCCAAACAACCATGAATTGCTAACTGTACATGACTAAAGTGATGTGGGTCAATTGTTACACCTTGGACAGCGTGGGTGTGGAAATCTGGGTGGTTTAGAGTCTCAAGGTAACATTTAATGCACCAAATCAAACCAAAATTGGGAAAATCCCACTCTAGCGCTCCAAGTCAACCTAGCTGTCCACATTCAATGAATGGGAGTAAACCAACAATGATGAAGGCACACATGTGGCTGTTTGATTGAGCTAGAGTGCTCATGTGGGTGTGAAAGCCCCAATTTGACTAGGCATTTGTCCAATTAAGCACCCCTAGTCCACCACATAGTGTATTAAAGCTTAAAATGCAATAAACTTGACTAAGTAGTGTAACTAGGGACTAATGAGTTGGATTACTGTTCTAACACATTCTATTTAGCCAATTAGTTCCTATGGTTTTAAGAAGAAATTCTACTAATTGCTTGGGATTAGATTTTGAAACAAGGCAATTAATTAATAACAACAATTATTATGTCTTAAAGTTGGAGATGCACTATTAGATAAATTATTTTCCATGAATAAATTTGATCTTAAATAAAAAAATAAAGATAATGGGCCATGTGGGGCACATCAAGAGATAACGTTTGACTACAAGGTAGTTGAAAAAGCTGAAAGAAAGGAGAAAGCGTCCAAAGCAGAAAAGAAAAAGGAAACATAATAAAACAAAAAGAGTTGGCACAAAGCAGGAAAGCAGAAAAGCAGGGTAAAGAAAGATAAAAGCAAAAAAGTAGGATAAAGAAGGGAAAAAGCATAAAATCAGAATAAAGCAGAAAAAGCAGGATAAAACAATAAAGCAGGATAAAGTAGTAAAGGTAGAAATAAAAAATAAAAGCTTGGAAAGCAAAGCAAGTTTCCATCCACTCATGAGGGTGCATTAGTTGAGGAAAGTGGACTACATGAAGGAAATTTTACCTTGAATCCAAATTTGTCTATAAAATAAGGATAGTGCATCACTTTCACAGCTTTTGACAGATTGTGAATTGATATGAGAGCATTGTGCTACTCTGGACTTGGGAGATGTGCCCCTAGTCCAAGTTGGGATATATGCCCCATGCTTCTAAAGTGAGGATGAGGACATCCAATATTCATAATTTATCTTATTACAGGTCCTATGATCAGATTTAGTGAACTTCAATCCAGTTGTAGTGATTGAAGAAGCATTCAAGTTCGAATCTTTATATTTTCCTAGTTTCTTCTCATGGATAATTCCGTCTTCTTCTCTTATGTTCTTGAGATCAGTTATTGATGTAATTCAGTCTCTCAAGTCTACCATTGATGTTATACTAGACCTCTAATATTTATTTTGCTTCTACAAATCAATAAAATTCTGATTCATGTCCTATTGTGTGCACCTATGCTAGATGACTATTTAAATTGAGCTAGTTTTTGTGTTTGAGGAATTAATGCTTCATAATAAATCCAAATTTGATTCTTCCACTTGATTATGTTCATTAACAATTTATTTAACACATCCCAACCTTGATACTGAGAATTCCTATCCCCTTTTCACTATTTGGGTCATCTTGAAGTTAAGATAGTTGAGTATTCCTTGAAGTCAATTTCACTAGTTTGCCTTCAAAACCACCTCAAAAATTCCTGAAACTTGCTGGTGAAAATACAAAGAATTAATTGACTTATATTTTATGTTTATAATCCTATATTTTCCCAAAATTCATCTCCATTGGTTGACAGGATGTGTGAAGCAAAGGGATTAGTTTGCATATGCTGGGGTTCCCAGGAGCCTTGGGAGTAAATTTCATCCTCACATATTTTGAAACCATAAAATGTCCTAGTATATTCTGCATAGGATCCTAAGTTGAACATAATCCCTTTTGTTGTTTTGAACTCACAATAACCCCAAACCTTGGTCAAAATCCCAGTTTTGAGTCACCTACCCTGCTGATTGCTAAGTTGTCTGAGCTAGTGTGCCAAATCTCCAAGTTGGTACATTACAAGTGGTATAAGAGCACATTTGAACATTTGTTTGCATTTTGAAGTTGAAATTTGAAGTGTGCCAAAAGGAAAAGATTGGTCATATCTTAGATAAGGAGAACCTTCATACTTGGTAAGGTCAATACAACCGATATATGATCTAGTGGGAAGGCTTAGCAGCAACATATAGTACACGGATTACCGAGGGGTACTTGATGAATCTATATCACATTAAGTGGCAATAATTTGAAGACAAAAACTTGCAGGAGATGCATTCTTTTCAACTAAAGGATATTGATGCAGGTATTTTTGAAGGCTAGAAAAAAAAGGAAAAAAAGAAGAAAAATAATAATGCAGGGATTTCTGGGGGTCATAACTTTTGACTTGGTTATTTGTTTGGGATCAAATTTAACAGGAAGTTGCGTTTTAGAGTGTTCAATGTAGTGGCTGGTTAGATCCTTATGATAATATTTTTTAACACTTTTCTGGGGCCTAATTCCTTGATTTAAGGTCTCAAATTGAGGTCTTAGTGTTTTGTGGATTTTTAAAATTTGTAATTAATAATTATCTCTTAGTTTATGCACCTAATTAGAAAAGAGAGTTGAGAACTAGTGTTGCTGTAGTTAGCTTATAGTTAGTGTTCAATTTCAGATTCATGCAAGAATTTTCTAAAATTAGTAATTTTCAAAAATATTAGATAGTAGTTATAAAGGGTTGAACCTTCATTGTAATAGTTAGGATGGAGAATGAAGAAAAAGGTAGTTATGTTTTCCACTCTCATGTGACATTTGCATGGTTTTTAGATACTGTGAATTGAATAAAAGCTTATCGACTACATCACAAACAATAAAGAGATTAGCGAGAAACTCTAACCATAGTCAAAGAAAAAAAGGATGTTTAAATTATCTTAATGTAATTGTTAAAGGGACAAACTCAAAGAGAAACCACATGTAATGTAATATCCCAAATACTGATATTCTATTGATTCTATGCAAAATTACTGAATAGTCGGGCATGCAAAGCTGCCATGCAAAATCGCCCTAAATTATAGCTGAATTTAGGGTTAGGGTTTGTAGGAAAGATTGTAACACTTACCACTGATAAGCCAACTGAAAATGCTCCTGAGAGAATACACATGCGAGATAAGCCGATTTGATGAAGAAATAACCTCGTTTTCCTTTGTAGTACCCCCAGCAGTCTAAATCAACTAAGGTTGATGTTTTTGGTGGAGGGATGGTCTGTTTTAGCTGAAAGTTGGCCAGAGTGTAGGTGTACCCGTACCAGAGAGAATGGACAGAGCATGCAGGAGTTTTGACCTCTCTAGGTACCCTAGCAAATGGATTCACCTGACTGATGTTCACACCCCCACTCTTCTCTATTCTGCTGCTAGTTGCTCCAGGTGAGAAATCCGGTGGCTGATAATCACTCAAAGCAGTAGAGTGATCTTGTTGGTGAGGATGCAGGCCACATGCAAAATAAATATGGTGATCTGAACTCCCAGTGAATGCCCTGGGGTTTCCCAGCTAAATCCCCCCAATTGTACGAATGAACCTGTAAATAATATTTTGGCATACACTGAAGCACTGAATAAAGATGAATACGATATATGCGATGAAAAACCTGAATGGTTTATCCTGAATGAGACTAGGGCATATATTGCACTTCCGAAACCTCATTAGCTAAAGACACAGTCTTCAACCCCAACTGTCATGGCCACACGCTGTGCTGCTACTCAAGAGCTCCAAATCAATAATAATCATAAAGTAACCTTCTTTGGTCTCATTACCCTCTTAAATAGAATCTCATGAACTTTTAGGGTTTGCATGTCACTTTTAGGGTTTTCGCTTTACTTTTGCATGCATGCAATTCTATTTTAATGTTGACTTTTCAGCCTAGAGAAACAAGGCTTCTTCCATTCGAATGATGACTTGATGCTAAAGGAATGTCCTATAGTGCTCTAAGTATCAAATCAACTCAGTCAATTCCCTCTTATGCGGCACCCGCTCGAACCTATGAGAATTAGGTAGGTTAGCGGGTGTTTTGTATGCTTAATTAGAGGGGGGACATTACAGTCCCCCTCGCTTGAAATTGATTGTCCTTAAGCAAATGCAAACTAGGATGCTGCAATACCTGCTCTCCTTCACATGTGGCATCCTCCATGGGTAATTCCTTCCATTTCACCAAATACTCTTGAACCAACCTGTTTCAGAGCTTCCTTTCTCGTGCCTGTAGTATTTGCTCTAGAATTAGTACCAGTAGCCCTTCATCTTCTAGAGGAGGTAACTCCATGGATGGAGCAATGTGTTGTCCTAAAGTTTTCTTGAGACTTGACACATGGAATACATTGTGAATCTTGCTTTCTTTCGGCAGTTCTAGCTCATAAGCCACCTCTCCAACCTTCTAAATTACCTTGTAAGGACCATAGAAGCGAGGTTTTAGTTTCTCCACTCCTTTCTGTTTGAGGGAAGATTTCCTGTATGGTTGTAACCACAAATATACCAGATCTCCTACCTCGAAGCTCCTCTCAACCTTGTGTCTGTCTGCGTATAGTTTCTGTTGATTATGTGCAGCCTGTAAGTTTTCTTACAGGATCTTGAGGATATCCTGACTATCCTATATCCAATCTTTGGCCTTGGGTGCTCTGCTATCTCCAAAGTCTAGATCTGTGAAGCTCAGTGCCTCATAGCCATACAATTCTTTAAAAGGTGTCATCTTGATAGACATATGGTAGGTGGTATTGTAACCGTATTCCCCTAAGTGTAGCCACTTAATCCAGGTCCTCTGTTGGCCTGCTACATAATTGTGTAGATACCCTTCAACCTGCTTGTTGACAATCTCAATTTTTCCATCGCTTTGTGGTGATAGCTCGTACTGGTAGCAAGTTCTGTCCCTTCCAATCTGAATAACTCCTGCTAGAAGGCACCGATGAATTTACTGTCCTGATCGCTGACTATGGTTTTGGGTAACCCGTGCAATATGAAAACCTTTATGAATAATAACTCAGTTACCTGGATTGTGGAGTAATTGGATGATATAGCAAAGAAATGGCCGAATTTGGTCAGTCGATCAACTACGACATATAAGCAATATTCCCCTTGGACCTTGGGAAACCCTGTAATGAAGTCCATGGAGATACTTTCCCACTTATGTTCCAGAATTGGTAGTGGTCAAAGTAACCCTGCTAGATGGATGTGTTCGACCTTATTATGCTGGAAAATGCTGCATTCCCACATATGCTGCATAAACTCCCCCTTGAGATGCTTCCATGAGAACCTCTCTCGGATTTGCCTAGGTCTTCAAGAAAACCCGATGTCTTGATAATGGAGAGTCATGTGATGTCTGTATGATCTTCTTTTTTAAGGCTGATTCTAGAAAGAGGTATATCATGTTCTTGTAATAGCTGATGTCATCAATAATTCTGTACCTGTCATCCTGAATCTGTCCATTTAATAATTCACAAGCAAATTTATTTTTTGAGTACTCTACTAAGAGAAGAGACCTCCAATTATTGGATATGCTCATGAGAGACAATGAAGCGGGTTGTATGGATAATGCATCAACTACTGTATTGTTCTTACCCTTCACATATTCTATCTCAAAATCATAGGCTTGCACCTTGCTGACCCATTTTTGTTGGCGCTCATTCAAATCCTTTTGCTATAAGAAGTACTTGAGGCTGTTATGATCCGTCTTGATTTTGAACTTGTTGCCCACCAGGTACTGTCTGAATTTAGTGAGAGCATGTAAGATGGGTAGCATCTCCTTGCCATATGTGGAGTAGTGGCGCTCATAGTTTTTCAGTTTCCTGCTCTTGAATGCACTTGGGTGATGGTTTTGCATCAATACTACCCCTAGCCCTTCCCCTGATGCATCACATTATACTACAAATGGTTGTGAGAAGTCTGGTAGTGCTAAAACCGGGCAAAAAATCATGATGACTTTCATCTCCTCAAAGGTTTTCTGTGCTAATTCTATCCAGGTGAAGGCCCCATTCTTTGTGAGATAAGTGAGTGGTGCGAAAAATTTGGAGAAGCCCTTAACACACCTCCTGTAATATGTACAAAGGCTTAAGAAGCCTTTTAGTTCCGTGACTGTTTTTGGCGTGGGCCAATCCTTGATAGCTTAGATTTTTTCCATATGAACATGTACCCCTTTTGTACTAATGATGTTCCCTAGATACAACATCTCCTTCATACCAAATTCACACTTAGACATCTTCGTGTAAAGAGAGTGCTTAATACTTCGTCTAAATGTTTCAGGTGTTCCTCCCATGTTTTGCTGTAAATCAAAATATCATCAAAAAATACTAGCAAATACTTACGTACTTAGCTTTGAAAGTATGGTTAATGCACGACTGGAAGGTGGTTGGAGCATTGGTGAGTCCAAAAGGCATGACCAAGAACTCATAGTGACCATAGTGGCAACAGATAACTGTTTTAGAAATGTCTTGATCCCTTACTTGGATCTGGTGGTACCCTGAGCGAAGATCAATCTTTGAAAAGTATTTGGCACCTCGCAGCTCATCGATTAGTTCATTAATCCTGGGAATGGGATACCTGTTTTTGATGGTATTTTTTTTGAGTTCTTTGTAGTTGATGCACATTCGTAGTGTGCCATATTTCTTCTTAACTAAGACCATTGATGATGCAAAGGGACTAGAACTGGGCTAAATATATCCTAGCTCTAGTAATTCCTCGATCGTCTTCTCAATATCATCCTTGTATCTTTTGGGATGTCGGTAAGGAGTGGTGATGATTTCTTGTGTCCCATCCTCCAGCTCAATGATGTGCTCAAATCCCTTGTCTGGCGGTCTACCTGCTAGAAGGTCACGAAATACCTTTTCGTGTTTCTACAATAAGCTCTGGATATCTGCTGGGTGTTGGGTGTTGTTCTTTGGAGGTTTCCTAAAGGTGACAAAACATTTTGCTGACCATTCTATGTCATCCTACTTGAGCACTACCTCCATTCTCTGTGAAGAGACTAGTTTTGAGGGATAAGTGTTCATGCCCCTCAAAACTACCCGTTTCCCATCAGTCCCTGGAATTCCATTTCCATTGCTCGGTAGTCTGTAGTATATTTCGCTATTGAAGAAATCCATTGAACGCCTAATAATACATGTGTATATGCCACATCCACTACATAAAATGAATCTGTCATCTGGTAGTTGCCTAATGTGACATTTAGTTTTGGAATCCAATAGTTGCACTTCATGCTAGAGTTTCCGACTACTGCTACAGTAAATCCCTCAAACTTCTCTGTCGAAATACTCCTCTTGGCTACCCAAACTGCATCAATGAAATTGTGGGTTTCTCCCCCATCAACCAATACTCCCACTCTGTGGCCCTATACTACTCCCCTGACCTTGAGAGTATGGAATATAGGTACTCCATATAGTGCAGCAATAACTCCCTCTGGTGTATCACCCTGGAGTGACTCCTCCTCTGCTCCCCATAATTCTTCTGTTGTTTCTTGCTCATAGTCCTCCCCTTCAATGTCTGAATATACCTCTATGTAGTGTTCCTTGGCCTTTCCTGTGCACTTGTGTCCTGGAATCCATGGTTCCTGACAAGTAGAACATAATTTCTTCCATCTCAAGTCTTTCCTAGTGTCATCGTCTAACCATGTTTTTTTCGGGAATTCCTGCTAGAAAGGTTTCTTGTCCTTGTCCCTAACCAGAAAGTTGGTCTTGAGTGGGAACCCATTCCTCAAAAATGAGTCTTGGATATCTCTGGCTTGACTAATGGCATCTTGCAGAGTGGGGGGTTTGTAGGCTTTCACCCATCTCCGTAGTGGCTCTGTCAGGGCCTCAGTAAACAACATCGTCAATCTGCTCTCTGACACATCTGTTACCATAACAACTATCCTCTGAAATTCTGAGATGAAGGCCTCGATGCTACCTATCTGCCTGAGTTGAGCCAACTCTTTGAAATGTATCTATGGATCTTTCCTATCGAACCGCTCCATGAGTTTCTGAGTGAAATCACTATAGGAGTGGATGGCGTTGTGACCCAATGTCACTAATTCGTGTTACCAACACTCATGAGCCTCTCCGTCCAGGTGGAGTGTAGCCAATTTAATGGCATATGTCTCTATCATGGGATTGATTTGGAAATAGGTATCCAACTTCTCAACCCATATCCTCGCTGAACCTCTCCGAGTCCCATCAAAGTTTGGGATGGTCAACCTGCCCAAGGTTTTCTGCAACTCATAGTTATGATTCAATCCCTTGTTGAAATTCCTGGGCCTGTTCCTACTCTTGATGTTGAAAAAATTCGAAAAAGACAGGGCTACATGAAACTCATCCCTTAAGTCCCCGTATTCCTGCAAATAAACCCCAAAGGGTTCGCTAGGCTCTACATGCATGACTGGACCTGCTACTGCATCTGCCAAGAAGTGAGGCATAGTAGGCCTGCTAAAAGTTCTGTTATATATGTAGGGTGTGTTCTACATATTGGTGTATGCATGTTTCCCACTACTACTTATAGACCCTCTATCTACTGGTGAGAGAGGTGTGCAGCTATTACCTGCTTTTGGTTTCACCGATAATATGTTGATTGCATTAAGTATGTCCTTTTTTCCTTTGGCTAAGTCTTGCAATGCGATTACTAGGTTGTGAAACTCCATTCTATCCTCATCTTCTCCTGTTCCTTTTCCCCTGTCAGAGTGTATGCTTGTTGGGTCCATGTCTGAGTTTGTATCTTCTAGTTGGATATCCTCAAAGTCCTCCATGCACCTACTCCTTATTTTCCTATAGGTTACAAAAGTGTCCTCTTCTGTATTCATTTACTTCTCATGTTCAAGCCCACAACCAGAAAGGAACATGCTCTGATACCACTGTAATATCCCAAATACTGATATTCTATTGATTCTATGCAAAATTACTGAATAGTTGGGCATGCAAAACTGCCCTAAATTATAGTTGAATTTAGGGTCAGGGTATGTAGGAAATATTGTAACACTTACCACTGATAAGCTGACTAAAAATGCTCCTGAGAGAATACGCATGCGAGATAAGCCGAGATGATGAAGAAATAAACTCTTTTTCCTTCGTAGTACCCCCAATAGTCTGAATCAACTAAGGTTGACGTTTTTAGTGGAGGGATGGTCTGTTTCATCTGAAAGTTAGCCGGAGTGTAGGTGTGCCCGTACCAGAGAGAATGGCTAGAGCATGCAGGAGTTTTGACCTCTTGAGGTACCTTAGCAAATTGATTCACCTGACTGATGCTCGTGCCCCCACTCTTCTCTATTATGCTGCTAGCTGCTCCAGGTGAGCAATTCGGTGGCTGATAATCACTCAAAGCAGTAGAGTGATCTTGTCAGTGAGGATGCAGGACACGTGGAAGAAATATGGTGATTCGGACTCCCAATGAATGCCATGGGGTTTCCTAGCTAAATCCCCCCGATCTGTATGAATGAACTTGCAAATAATATTCTGGCATACACTGAAGCATTGAATAAGGATGAATACGATAGATGCAGTGACAAACCTGAATGGTTTATCCCGAAGGATACTATGGCAGATATTGCACCGCTGAAACCTTGTTAGCTAAAACACCGTCTTCAACCCCAACTATCGTGGCCGCACGCTCGGCTGCTACTCAAGAGCTCCAAATCAATAATAATCATAAAATAACCTTCTTTGGTTTCATTACCCTCTTAAATAGAATCTCATGAAATTTTAGGGTTTGCATGTCACTTTTAGGGTTTCTGCTTTACTTTTGCATGCATGCAATTCTATTTTAATATTGACTTTTAAGCCTAAAGAAATAAGGCTTCTTCCATCCGACTGATGACTTGATGCTGAAGGAATGTATTGTAGTGCTCTAAGTATCAAATCCACTCAATCAATTCCCTCTTATGTAGTACCTGCTCAAACCTATGGGAATTAAGTAGGTTAGCAGGTGTTTGGTATGCTTAATTAGAGGGGCAGCATTACATGTAACCTGTAATGAACAAAATATATAATAAGTATGCATTAATAAATATTAGTAATATTGATAAATTAATTAAATAATTAAATGAAAAGGTAAATGAAGAGGCACCTTATGAAAGGCGGCAGCTCATCACCAAGGCAACCCTTGCATGGGTATTTATACAAGCATCATTTCTCGTGTAAATCATCATTCATATTCATATTTACTCTTATATAATTATCCAACATGGAACTATTTTCTATTGGACTATTCAATTGAGATAGCTTTAGAGAATATCCAGATATAGATATTACATTGGTATCAGAGCGATCCGGTCCTTGGCCATTATTTACACTTTGTGTAATTTGGTTTTTAACCATTATCCAGGGTTTTCCTAAAATTGTGGTCTTTCACCAAAAAGGAATATAGAAGAGGTAAGACAATAAAAAGAAGAATAAAAAAAACAACACAAGGTTTATAAAATCCACACATGGTTTTATAAACAAGTCATAGAATACAAAAAAGTAAAAATAAGGAGAAGAACAAGAAAATGGAGAAAAAAACAACAACCCATTATATTATGAAACCACTCTTTTTTTAATATAAAAAACCATTATATTAATAAAAACAGGTTTTATGATAAAGGAAAAAGAATTAAATTATAGAGTGAAGGATCAATCGTATTTTTAGATTGAAAAAGATTAAAGTGCCTTACAAGTCTATTTAAGAAAATTTATTATAAGGGTGAGTCCCAAGGCTTAATATTTCTTTTTGAGAAAAGTTAATCCCCAAGATTTGAACTTGGGTGGGGAGGGTAACATTCCATCTTCCCAACCATCCAATCCACACACAATCCATGAAAAAGTTTTAAGAAGAAAAGGATTCAAAGTGAAAATAATAGTTTCTTCCAAGGGAGCTACATTAAGGGTTATTACACCCTTTGTTCTACCTCTTATCAAAGGAGTCAAAGACAAATTACCGAGAAAAGAACTAAGTCAAAGGGGGACCATTTAGTGTAAAAAAAGTTGAAGACCAAATTGTCAATGAAGCAACATAATCAAGGAGAATCTAATAGAAGAATACAAGTCCAGTCGTAATCATGGTTTATGGTTCATATATTTAAATAAAAAAATTAGAAGACGAATTACTTTGTTGTCAAAATGAAAATATAAGATTACAAACAATAATTGAATTACAAATATTCAAAAGGAGTTTAAAGACAAGAGATATTCATACCAAGAAAAAAAATGGAAGATTTGTTCGCGTAGATTCAGGAATTAAAGAGTCTCAATCAAAAGTCACAAAACCAAGGTATCAAGAAGGAAGTTGGCGACAATAAGGCAAAATAAGAACTGACACATTTGAATGTGCTCATGAACGAGAAGGATGAAGAAATTGTGAAAGTCCAAAGAAAGTTGGAAAGTGAAGAATTCGAGATATGTCGACATCAACAACAGATGAAAGAACTCCAACAGAAATATAATGACATTAGAAGGGCACACAAGTTGGAAATTACAAAAAGAAATAATACATTAACAAGCAAGACAGAA
The DNA here is from genome assembly GCA_001517045.1 of Pseudotsuga menziesii. Classification (NCBI taxonomy): domain Eukaryota; kingdom Viridiplantae; phylum Streptophyta; class Pinopsida; order Pinales; family Pinaceae; genus Pseudotsuga; species Pseudotsuga menziesii. Next base: position 51,798 of record LPNX010857554.1, read on the forward strand.
GAAGTATTTCGACTAAAGAATCATAACAAGACGTTAGTTACAAATATAAAGAAGTTTAAAAAAATTCGGAAGTTAGAACAAGTTAATGAAGACTTCGAAGGAAATATTATAGAGAAGTAAGAAGAAAATCATCGCCTGAGAAATATTAATCAAGAACAAGAAGAACAAATAAAAGAGTTAAAAGAGGACAAAAAGTCACAAGTAGAAAGGTTTGAAAAGATTCATAGTACTAACACTCTATTAGAGAGAAAATTAGAGCAAATCCAAAAGGAAGCTTCCAGAATCTCAGGCAAACAAATTCAAGTTAAGGAACAAGAAGCCACCCTAGTGAAAAAAACAAACAACAAAAAATCCTTATCGACACCCAAACCATAAAAAGGATTTTGACCAACGACATGGTCAAAATTAACATAAACGGAGGAGTTATGGTTTCAAAAGAGAAAGAGAATAAATTGAACAAGCTAAAAAAAACGAGAAATTTCATTCAAGAACACGATCAACAAACAACTCCAAGGAAAATAGATCTCGGATGGACAACTTCACAAACGACACATCAATTTTTCTTGGGAATTCGTAACTCATATCATTTTGTTTCGTCATGTGTTGCGGTTACTAGCACTAAGATCGCCAAGATGTCATTACAGGCAAGAAATCATATGTAAGCCTTGTGTTCAATAAACGTTTGAGGATAAAAGGCTTCCCTTAATGGGAAGACAATGTAATGAACATAATATATAATAAATATGCATTAATAAATATTGATAAATTAATTAAATAATTAAATAAAAGGTAAATGAAGAGGCACCCATATGAAAGGTGACATCTCATCACCAAGGTAACCTTGCATGGGTATTTATACAAACATCATTTCTTGTGTAAATAATCATTCATATTCATATTTACTCTTATATAATTATCCATCATGGAACTATTCAATTGAGATAGCTTTCGAGAATATCCGGATACAAATATTACATAACCATTCCAACTGTAACAACAAACTATGCACAATAATGGAGCGTTCATTTATGTAAAATTTTGGAAAACAATAAATATGAAATCAAATAAGGAATAGATCAACAAAGTACCTTTAAAAAAAATCTTACTAGATGTAACCTAAGTGTCAATGGAGGATGAATTCATCTCCTCAACTAAAGGATTCCTGCTTTTAGTCTTGGAGAATATGTTTAAGCGATGTTCAGAGGCCTCTTTACAGGTTACACAAACAACTCCTGTATACTGTAGAGGGACTCACATCGAAACATCAAATTCATAAGGGATGACTAGTAAAACTTCAATGAGGAATGAGCTGCTATCTATTTTGAAAGCATAACCTATGTTGAATTTATTGATAAAATTAAAGCTTCAAGACTGTTGAAGCAATATTTAAGAGGCAATGTGTATTATACATAGGTGTAAATGTTCCAACTGTAAGCGTGCCGCTGTGCACTAAAGGAAAGTGATGTCAGCCCGAGACCGGTGTTAATTAGCACCCCTAGCCTCCATCAAATCAACATTAAACTATAGAAACAACATAGGAGATTTGAAAAATTACAAGCCTAAGGTAGACCACAGTGTACCTGCTCACATTGAAGTATGCCTGCATCAACAAGACACTTGCCAAATTGTACCCACGATATGTTTCACATCATGCACCGACAACCCAAACTTTAGAGAAAACCTAGGTTTAGAAAAAATTGACACGTAGGGTCATATTAATCCAGCCTTACGGTCGCTATATGTCCCGACAGGGACATAAGAAATATGAAGTTAACATCTTTGTGCTTTAAAATAATAAGAATTCAACATATTCGTGCTTCTCTAAAAATAAAAATCAATCAGTTGATAGAAAAAAATTCATTTATTTTGTAAAATAAATATGAAACCATTCGATAAGGAGTTTTATGTTCAACTATATGTCCATCCATATCGAATGGTTTCAAATCAATATCTAGGTTTATGTAGAGATTATTTTTTTGAAAAGTGACTTTAAATTTTATGCATATGTCCATCCATTATTCATATATCTAAAAAAAAAATGGCACAACTTATCAAAATAAGTAAAATTTAAAAATAAAAAAAAAACAAAATTTAAATTAGAAAATGATTAATCTTCCTTTATTATTAAGAAATATTTATAGCATATTTCAAAGATCTAGATGATGTAAGAAATATTCATAACATAATTCAAAGATGTGAATCATGTGAATGCCCTATACTGTTTTATGTTAACAAAAGGATATATTAACTATTTCATTTGAATAATTATAACTCACGTATTATATGGTAGCTTTTTCAGGTTATTATGAAAGTGTTTATAGCATGTTTGGGGTGTATTGTGAGATTTGGGGTACATGGTGTGAGAAACCTTAGGTTGCTTGGGAGAAACATTAATACCCTATAAAGGGTTTTGTCCACTTCATATACCACTAATTTTTGTGCATTTAAGACTTGTTCACAATGTGTAAGGTGACTCTCGGTCTTGGAGAGTGTGATGGGTTGGATGAAACTTCTAACTTTGTGTAAGCTTAGAGTTTAATTACTTATGGAGGAAGATGATGTTTAGGAGCATGCTATAAAATAGATTCTAAAACCTACCAATCCAACAAACTCGGTTGTTCATTGAAAGAAGGAAGTCAAAGTGGGGAAATCACTCTAAATTCTATGAAGGATCATTTCATCTCACATATTGTAGATAAGAAGTTTGGTAAGAACATGTTTGAAGCTTTGGTTAAGTTATTTCATAATTCATGTTCTTATCAATATATGCTCTTGTAAAACCAACTTTCATTGGTTTGTATGAACAATATATATACTATGTTGAACTTTTTGACTAGGATCAGTTGGCCATCAATAGAACTAAGGTGTAGGATTGTGAGTTAGTGTATGTTTTGTTAGATTTTTACCAATTAGACAGTATGATATTAGGATCTTATTTGAGAGAATAACATGCACAATAATCAATCACAAGAGACAATAGACACAAAGATTTTCCTTGGGGAAACCATAAAGGAGAAAACCCCGCAACTTCCTCAGAGATAGAATGAGCACCAATGGCAGCAGTAAAACACAAAGACATAAATATGATCTCCAACAGTTGTTCTCTCTCTCACTTGTGTGAGCTCCTCTTCTCTCATCTATGCGCTATAGCCGGGTGAGTGTGTGTGACAAAGAGAGATGCTCACTCTCTATTTATACTAATTTCTGACTTGACAATTACTTACCAGGTCCGACTTCTCTAGGAGAGTCTAACAACCCTAGTGCCCCTCAAATGTGGGGACTTTTCCCTCTCGATCAACAAGGAGGGTTAACCTCAACTCAATTGTGGGGATTATTGCCCCGACTTACAGCGGAGGGTTAACCTCAATGACTTTACATGACTTTATTATATTAATGACTCTCGATAGGAACATTTGGGTACAATGAAATACAAATGATTCTCTCGATAGGAACATTGGGGTGTGATCGGGGTACAATATAATATATACAAGTGAATACATTCTGAAGTTACAAATACATAAACACTCCCTCTTAACTAGGAAGGTATTCTCTTGACATAATTCATCAACACAAGTCTTCGTTACTGGATCATCATCAAAGCTGATCATCGCTGGATCATCATTAAAGCCGGATCATCAACGGATCATCATCATCATCACTACTCCTGCCATCTCGAGAAAATGGTGCTATCTCTCAATTCTACTCGTCATAGGAAGTTCTACAGAGCCAACCCTTTCTCATGCTGGTTGTAGGCCTAGCCTCCATGTAGGTATTCATCTTCTTCAACGCTTATATCTGACCATGGGAGGTCCAACCTGCCACCATGTTGAAAAGGCCCTCCCAACACTTATATTTGACCATGGGAGGAACACATCCAACATCCATGTCAGAATGGCACGCCCAACACTCACATCTGACCATGGGAGGCCCAGCCGGCCACCATGTCAGAAAGGACCAACACTCACATCTGACCATGGGAGGCCCAACCTGCCACCATGTCAGAAAGGCTCATCCAACACTTATATATGACCATGGGAGGCCCAACCTACCACCATGTCAAAAAGGCTTAACACTCACATCTGACCATTGGAGGCCCAACCTGCCACCATGTCAGAAAGGCTCATCCAACACTTATATCTGACCATGGGAGGCACCTCCTGCCACCATGTCAGAAAGGATCTGCACTTACATCTGACCATGGGAGACCCAGCTTGTTACCATGTCAGAAAGGCCCGTCCAACACTTATATATAACCATGGGAGGACTAGCCTGCCACCATGTCAGAAAGGCTCTGCACTTGCATTTGACCATGGGAGGCCCAGCCTGCCACCATGTTAAAAAGGCTCTGCACTTACATCTGACCATGGGAGGAACCAATCCTACCACCATGTCAGAAGGGCTCTTGCACTTACATCTGAACATGGGAGGCCCAACCTACCACCATGTCAAAAAGGATCAACACTTACATCCGACCATGGGAGGCCCAGCCTGCCACCATGTCAGAAAGGCTCATCACTTATATCCGACTATAGGAGGCCTAGCCTGCCACCATGTCGGAAAGACTATGCACTTACATCTAACCATGGGAGGAACACATCCTACCACCATGTCAGAAAGGAACTGCACTTAGATCTGACCATGGGAGGAACACATCCTGCCACCATGTCAGAAAGGCACAACACTTACATCTGACCATGGGAGGAACCAATCTTGCCACCATGTCAGAAATGCACAACAATTACACCTGACCATGGGAGGAACCAATCCTTCCACCATGTCAAAAGGGATCAACACTTACATCTAGCCATGAGAGGCCTATCCTGCCACCATGTTGGAAGGGCTCACAGACTCATCACTTCCCCTTGGAGGGAACCTAGATCTGGAGAACACCAAGCTTCTCCCTGAAGTACTCAAACTTCACTCTTGCCATTTCTAGCATAGAATCACATCAGGGTTGATTATGTCCAAGGATAACCTGCAAGCTTCTCCATGACTAATTACATCCGAGGACAACCTACAGGACTATTTACGTCTGAGCAACCTATGAGCTTTTCTAGGATTTTATGCTCATACAACCTGTTTTACCGGCTATGTTAGAACTCCCTCTTTCGAGAGATCTCGATCTGGATCACATATTGGAGCTTCATTGCTCCTCTCTAATTTCATACTGAAGCATCACCCCGAAGTGCTCTTCCTATCAATGGCAGTGCCCAATCCGAATCCACATAACCCTCCAGGTTAATCTTCTGATTCACTTCACACTTTAGCCAATAGTCAAATGGACCCTTAAGGTACCTCAGAATATGCTTTGTAGCCATTAGGTGAACATGTAACATATTTTTCAGGAACTAGCTCAATGTGTTCACAGCAAAGCAAATATCTGGTCTCGTATTCGTCAGGTACATTAAGGGCCCAATCATCTAATGATACATCGTAGCATCAACCAACTTTGACAAAGCATCACTCAATAGCTTTAGGTTCGATGCCATAGGTGTGGCCATGGCCTTGTCGTTCATCATCCCAAACCTCTTCAGGATCTCCACTTCATACTTCCCTTGTCCAAGGGAGATTCCATTTGCACTTTGCCACACCTCCACGCTTAGAAAGTAATGCATCATACCCAAGTCCTCATCTTGAACTCGGCAACAAGTCTCCTTCTTGCATCTTTAATGAGTTCCTCTTTTCCTGTCAGGAATAGGTCATTGATATATAACAAGAGCATCACTGGTCTTCCGCTTTCAACCTTGAATTAAAGGTTGGAATCCGCTTTATTATCAGTAAAGCCTAGAATCATCAGTAAGTTTTCCATCCCGTCGTATCATGTCAAACCTCATGATATTTTGTAGTCACTCCCTTTGAAGCAGAGCATCATCCTCCCTCTACCTTTCATACTCTATGCATTTAAACATTTTGTACTGGAGTGACAAGTATATTTCTCTGCTACTAATATTCTATGTATCCATCTAGGGTCACTGGATATCAAGATCCTAAACTTTTTTCAAAATTTCTTCTCACACCCATCTGTGAGCTTGTCATCCTCTATAGGCTTTCATCTTCAACCTTGTAGCGAAGGTTAAGATCTTCATCACTCTAGGTGATCTTTAAGCTTCTCATGTATGTGTTATCCCATGGGTGTCTTCTGAGCTCGTACAAGGCCCTCTTTAATTTGCACACATGAGTCTTCCTGTCACGTGTCTTAAATTCTAGTGGCTGCAAATGTTTCTTCATAGTCTATGCCTTCTTTCTGTGAGAAGCCTCATTCTATGAATCTTTCCTTGTATCCCACGATGTTTCCATATACTACATGATAGAACTTGTAGATACCGCATCCTAGACATCATTCTTTTTGAACCGGTACTCTCCTTCCCTTTCTTCTTGGCTACTTCTTCATAGCTGGAAGGATTTGCATCAATGATGTCACTCAACAGTGTGACATAACTAGAGTGTGTCTGAGGCCTCTTGAAGTCTCGTCATACTATTATTCATTTTTTATTATTTCTTGAACTGTCGTCACTTGTTCTTTGGAACAAGTCTCATCCTTCTTTTCTTGTAGGCGAAGGTACATGATCTTTCCTACAAGTCAAATGCATTAGTTGGAAACATTTCATAAGGCATATTCATAATGGAAAATTATTATGCATAAAGATATAATCATGCAACTATTTTAGCCAATACAACATTCATCCATATCTCATGAAAACTTTCTAGATGCCTTCCATCTCTAACATGACATCATTGATATTGTGCACTAATCCAATATGTCAGCAAAGAGGTTTCATTCTAGATAAGTAGCAATGGAGAGTTGTATAGCACCATGAGCTACTTACCCATTACATGCATATTAGTAGTATACTATCATTAATGCAAACATTCTATCATGCATAACACATCAACTGAATATAAACAAATGCATAAAATAATAATATCATGAAATGAAAATTGAATACTTATCTTTATTTGTTTCGTGGGTAGACTCCTTCTTGAGCCTTCATCTTCATCATCTTCTTCATTCATAACAACATCGTTTCTTATCCAAATGCTAAGATGGATAAGAGGTTCTTCAAGAGTTGAGTCCTTCGGATTCCTCATCGATTGAGGGATCTTCTTTGGATGGTGAGAGCTTGATCTTCAGTTGCTCCCATTTTCTCTTCTCTTATTTGAGTCAAGCTTCTTCTTGTGTGCGCTCTTCCTAGAGTCTACTGAAGGTAATCACTTCCTTCTGGCACACATTCCTCGAATGAATAAATCCCATGATCTTTGGAGGCCATTCAAGGTGGTTTTAGCAATATCTTATTCTTCTTCAATTGCTTTGTCATATCATCGAACACTTAATTTTGGTGTCTTCAAGGATGACACATGAGGGATGAGATGATATTTAATAGAATCTGCAATGATTCTCTTGGCTCCAACCTTATCCTCATCTCCCTCTGGCTCTTATAACTTCTTTACTGAAATACCGATCTAAGTCAATTTCTTCAAGACCTAGTGAGATCCTATACTTCCATGCTTGGAAGTTGTCATCTTCACCAAGCTTGTCATCAAGCTGGTGTGATTATTTATTTTGAAATGAGAACCTCAAATGTAAATAGCAAAATATTAGATCTTACCGATTTGAGATGTCTGTCCTGGTTCTCTATCTGGCTGATCTAGGGTTTGTTAGAGAAAACCTAATTTTAAAAACTTGGAATCTTTCTGATCTGATTAGATAGAAAGATGCACCTCTTCGAGGTGAGCTATCCAATGTACGCCTTTTCTGAAAACAGTGGAGGGAAGCTCCCGAAACAGGAAGCCCTAGTTTTCCAATTTCTTCTACAGAAATGCCTGATATTGTTTCTGCGATATATCCAAAATCAATACTCCTATGTGTCTTCAATTTCGTCCTAAGGTAGTCTCATATGTCCTTTTTCCAACACCACAAGTGTTAATAGAATTGGTTTCACCAATTGGGACTTACGAGAGTTTTCCCAAGGTGACTTGTTTCCGGACTGTTCATCATAGCAAACTTGTATAGACAACCACGTTTCACTATTTCACCTTTTGGGTCTGAAACTTTTACCACAAAAATTACAGTCCATGCCCTATCTGGAAAATCTTGCGAAATTTAATTTGGACCTTCGTAGCCAGAGATGTAGAAATTCTCCCTAGGTGTCCTGTTTAGGGATGAATCCTGGAAGAGGTTGGAACCTTGATTTGGAGGAATCATATCTCCCAGAATATAGCGAATCAAAGGCTGAAAGTTTTACCCAGGGTACATTAGGGTGTTATCTTCGTCCTGTGAAAATTTTGGCTCCTGATCCTTTTTCAATCTCGTGATATAATGAATATACCAAAACTACCCATTTTAGTATTTTACGGTTTTCAGGTCCAAGGTGAAATTAGGGTTTGACTTTCCCGGAGTTTTACCCAACCAAAAATTTCAACCTTGGTCTCTAAATTTCGATTTTGAGGAGGAGAGAAATCCTATGCTGGGCTCACTCAAAAATTCTACTTCTATGAAAATCCCTAATTGTCACTGTAGTGGTAGGTCAAAAAATGAAAATGCACAGAATCAAATTCTTCTTTGATAGAAAGATGCACCCTTCAATGGAGAGTTATCCTAGCCTCCTTTTGCTGATGATATGTGGAGAGAGACCCAAAAAGTAAGAATCCCTAGCTTCTGCAGTTGCACAGTGTCTTCTTCTTAGGTTATCTCTGATACCATGTTATATTTTTATCAATTAGACAGTATGATCTTAGGATCCTATTTGAGAGAATAGCATGCACAACAATCAATCACAAGAGACAACAGACAAAGATTTTCCTCGGGGAAACCATAAAGGAGAAAACCCCACAACTTCCTCAAAGATAGAATGAGCACCAATGGCAGTAGTAAAATTGAAATATAGAAAGATGATCTCCAACAGTTGTTCTCTCTCGCACATGTGTGAGCTCCTCTTCTCTCACCTATGCGCTATAGCCGAGTGAGTGTGTGTGACAAATAGAGAGGCTCACTCTCTATTTATACTAATTTCCGACTTGACAATTACTTACCAGGGATGAATTCTCTAGGAGAGTGTAATAAACCTAGTGCCTCTCAACTGTGGGGACTTTCCCCCCCTGATCAACAAGCAGGGTTAACCTAAACTCAATTGTGGGGACTATTGCCCCGACTTACAACGGAGGGTTAACCACAATGACTTTACATGAATTTATTATATTAATTACTCTCCCGATAGGAACATCGAGGTATAATGAAATACAAATGATTCTCTCGATAGGAACATCGGGGTACAATATAAGATATACAAGTGAATACATTCTGAAGTTACAAATACATCAACATGTTTCCCTTAAAGGATTCCTACTTCATGGATTTTTTTTTCTTCGAGGTGTTTGTGCTCAAGAAAATATACCATATTTTGGAAAGCTTTGGGTTGATTTTGTGCATGAGGATATCAAATTGCAATATTTACCTAAGTAACAACTAGGGGAAGTAAATGCTATATGTCTCGTCAGGGAGATGAAGAAAGTTATCAAGAAAGGATTCAAGAAGAAGAATGGGACATATACTAGAAACAAGGACCTGGGTAAGGTTATGTACTTCCAATTCCATAAGATGGGATTATGTAGGATAGTGCCCATTAAACAGGAATAAGGGAAAGAGTATAAAACATAGAAGCTGTGATTTTAGTAGGTAAATGAAGAAGATAGTGAAATTGCCTTGGGGACAAGCTTGGTTCAAATCATGGATTCCAATGTAGACATGGATGGTGACCTACATTTTATTAATGGGGACATGATTATATACCCATGAAGTATATAATATTCAATTGATAAACCTTGTTATTCATATCTTATCAATGTGTACATTGACAACCAAGGATTTAGTAGGATGGAGAAGTCATTGCTTCTATTGAACAAGGGATGCACCTAACCATGTATCTATGTGATGCTTGACAATGTTAAAGTCAAGTTTCTTAATTTTTTAATTTGATTTTTAGGTAAAGAGGGATTTATAAGTTGAAACCTCCTCAAGGGAATATGAATCTCTAAAAAGTATGTTTTTGTTAACACTAGGTGTTACAAAAATATTCACCTCGATGGTGGTGAAATGTTATTCGTATTTCCGTCTTGGAAGGTTTTGAGGGTAGGAAAGGTATTTTCAAACCAATCTACATGTCCATGGGGGATGAAATACTTGGCATCAATAGTATACTACTCAAAGGGGATGGAGGGGGTGAATGCATATTGAGGTAGGAAGCAAGAACGATGATGTGTGCCATCCTAGGGATAGTCAAGAGTAGCCATGGCAGCATAATGAAGGGTATTAGGTGATATTGTTCTGTATTTTGAGGGGATGGGTGTGTTAGTGTTGTAACCATTGTCCTCTCCATACGTAAATGACATGTGACTAATATAGGAAAATCCATGGAAGTGGAGATAATATACATGGAGTGGGAATCCAACCACAATGTAGTTGATGGTACACCATAGGGTGATGGGCCAATATCTATGCCTAATGAAAATGAATGGTTATTATAAGACATAAAACCTAATGAAGTGGAGGAATGGTAAATAGTATTAGAATCCATGGTATCCATGTGAGGTGGGGGGAAACATGTGTCGAATAAGATCAACTTGGTGCTTGGTTAGCTAAAATTGTTGGTAAGTTGCAACAATAATGATCAAAAAATGGGGAAGTTCAAAACAATGGTCAGTGTAATAGATATATGTTTTATGTAGAGTGTAAGGGTGGCTAGTAAACATTGTTGGATTGCACATCCATATAATTTCTTTATGGGTGGGGAAGAGGTTCCCCTAGCCCATGGGGTTGGCCAAAGTGGGGTCTCATAGACAGGTGAAGAAGGTTCCATAACTCAGGGAGCGTAGGACAAAGGTTAGTGGCATGACCATTAACATCACAAAGGGCACAAGGATGTGGAACATGAGTGCAAGCATTGGTTGGGGAGTTTGGTGAGGCCTAGGTGGTTTCAAGGGTAGTGGTACCTTAAATTTTCTTTTATATCCCCCAATTGTATTAAGGCATGTGGCTTACTTATTGCAAAGGATACATGAGATGGTTCTCCAATTGCAGATGATAGGACACCTAGAGGTAGTATGTGATGGAAGGTTTAGTGAATTGGTAGTGCCATGGAAAGGTTAATTGTATGGGAGAAAATATGCCTAATAAGTATCCCTAGGGTGAATCTAGGAAGTGCCAATGTCATTACCATGAGGGTCCCATCCACACCAGAGGATGTGAATAGAAATGAAATATGACTGATTGGACTCCATGGATGTATGTTCTCTTCCACGATGATGGCTAGGGGAAAGGTACTAATGGGAAATGACACACTCAACATGGATAATGAAGGAGGAAGTAAGTTACCAAAGGACATAAATGTACACATGGGAGAAGATACCACGAGAGGGGATTAGGGTGGTGCATTTTGATATGCCCCAAGTAAAGAGGAGTCTTTGAAGACATCAAGTTGCATATTTGTGTAAGATGAAAGGTGTTGGTTAGCCCCAATGCAGGAAATATATTGAGTAAGTCGGAACATACCCTAGCCACACTACCACAAATTACCCTTTTAGGGGCGGTTTTGGATTGCGACGATTTTAATAACCCCCCCAATATATATATA